>JAEIGL010000311.1:0-12232 GCA_018903715.1 Zaprionus davidi
CCTTTCAATTGTATAAAAAAAAAAAAAGAAAAAGGAAAAGCGAAAACCAAAATAAAAACAATTTTTTTGAAAAAAATACGCTTAACTCCGAAAAACGACTTTTTTTGAAAAATACGTTTAACTCCGAAAAATGATAAATTTCCTATCTCGATAATTCGGAGTCATTATCAGTCAAC
The DNA here is from genome assembly GCA_018903715.1 of Zaprionus davidi. Lineage (NCBI taxonomy): Eukaryota > Metazoa > Arthropoda > Insecta > Diptera > Drosophilidae > Zaprionus > Zaprionus davidi. Next base: position 177 of record JAEIGL010000311.1, read on the forward strand.
TCGAACTCAACTCTAAACGTTGCAAAGCTCCAATTAGAACTTTGAGTTGCTGATAAGCTTTGCACTGCTCGAGAGTCACTTACGCTCTCATCGAGTTCTTTTCTCTTTGGCATTCGCAAAGAACAGACGTGGAGACTGCAAAAAAGTACTTTTTTCATCAAGAAAAACGTGGTTTAAAAAAAAAAGTTAAAATTTTTAAAATTACTCTAAAAGTGTTCTATTCATTAAAATATAAAAGGCGAATCTAGCGTGTACATTGCAACGGCCAGCGGAGCACCCCGGCTGTTAGAGTGCACGTCTCTGCGGATAGGGCTCCACAGTGCATTAGATCGGGGTTCTGTGCAGAAAACAAGCTGCACACCCGCAAGATCTGCACATTGTTCTTCGGAAAAAAATCTTGGCGAGCAGCGAACGCATAACCTCGCTGACTCGCCCTACCAAAGCTGGGAGAAGAAAGGGAACCAAGTACATCAACAATTACATCAACACCACATGGACATCAACACGTACATCAACACGTACATAAACAAGTACATCAACACATACATCAACACATACATCAACACCTACACATTTATAAATCTACATACATCTCACATATATATCTACAAACTATAACAAGAAAAGTGCAACTATAAAACAATTATAATTTATACTAAAATGCAACATATGTTCAAAAAAAAAAAAGTGATGCACAAAAATTACATATGTACAAAATTATACATACACAAAATTACACATACACAAAATTGCCATACACACACACCCACACAGTTACACATTACACAAATTAAAATTTAACAAAAATTAAAAATCATGCAAAAAAAAAAATGAAAACAAAGAACAAAACAAAGAATTAGTTTGACTGGCTTTAATTTAAATTTTCAAACTTATGATTTTCACTTCAATTCATTTATTTTTCTTTATAATTTTCTTATTCGTTTATTATTTTTATGTTTAATTTCTTTCATTTCTAAATTGTTATTTTTGGCAACAGCCAATCATTATTTTTATTAATTATTATTTTGGGTATAATATGTATATGTGCACAAGAGTGATTCTTTTCAGTTAATTTAATTAATAATAATTTAATCCCAACAACAATTCCTCTGAGCTCATAGGATGGATTTGGGTTAGTGAACTTATTATTTTTTTTTTATATACACTTACTTATGTGAACATATACCAACAAATACATACATATACAATACCCTATAAATTGCACAAGCCCTACACAAATGAAATAAGAAAACTAAAAGCAACGATTTAAAAGTGAAAGACTATAAAAAGAAAATTTACATTAAATAAAAGTTTAGTAAAATTATATTAGTAAAACAGAAATAAAATATAGAATTAAACGAAACTATACTATGAATTACAATACTATATGAATTATGAAAGAAAACAAGTTTATATTAAATGAATTAGATTACAAATTAGCAACTGAAACAGGAAATTAAAAATGAAATATATTATGGTCTTATCTACGATCTTACATTTTACAATTCAATGAATAAAATTATTATAATGTGTTGGTAAATAACTATAGTTTTCCTTATGTGAAAAGGCGAAGGATATAATGAAAGGGTAACTTAAAATAGGGATTTACCATATAATGCCAAAGGTAAATCATGGAGGGTGGGTACAGAGGCGGGCTACTATACCATCAGTGTAGCCTAACATCCATTAGATATCCTGTCATAGCAGTAGCATTCACGCATGAGCTCTCCGAATTTTGTTCTCTCTTTTACATTTTATTATGGCGTAATTATAAATAATATTCATCTACGTAATAGGCACGGGACTATAAATTTAATTCAACGTGGCTTTCTGATCGAGTGAAGGCTTTATTATTTGGCCAACGAATCCCCCCAATACGATTGTTAGCTAGCCGTAACAAGGGTCCCAATCGGCCAATAATTTAGCGAAGATCGCACCACTCAATCAACTATAGATGCCACAATACAAAAACGATGACCACGCACAAAATGAGCGCAAGCGACGACCACGCATACGAGAGAGAACGTACACAGAAAGCAAGAGCAAGCCGAGCGAGCGCAAATAGAGCGAACACGAACAAAGAAAACGTAAGCAACGGACACACATACAAACAAGACATGAGCGCAGCTGACACAGAAGAGAGCGAAAGCGCAACGCGACAAAGAGCGACAAGCGCACCCAGAGCGCAAGTGCAACGAGACAAAGACGGGGGTGCGGGGGTACTACATTTGTGACGCTGGTGCACCGACATTCTACGACTGTGCCAAAGTTCCGCTAGGTATGACAGGAGGTATTAACCACATCATACCTATTGCAACTTTTGGAGCAGACGCATGTAAGTGAGGCTGGTGCACAGACATTCTACGACTGTGCCAAAGTTCCACTAGGTATGACAGCAGGTATTAACCACATCATCAGACGCAAGGCAGTGAACTTGGACGCCTAGGTGCATAACCAGGCTCCAAGGTCAACTTAGCAGCGAAAGTAGATGCGAGGGGCCAGCTGAAACGTTTGTATTATTCCCCGCAGTTGGCGCCAACTACTAGCCAGCCGGCCCAGCCGCTTCAGCACGTTCGTAACGCAGAAGGACTCGATATACACCGAGGCATGGTCCGATTCTCTTTCCCCTAGACCCTAGGAAATCACTTTTCCGCCCTAAAAGAGGTACACATTCTCCGTCTCAGGTCTCGGCACTTTATAAATGTTCTGTAAAGTGGCCCTGGGCGAGACTGAGTGTACCCCAGCAGGAAAAGCTTCCTTACAGCATACATTAACTTGTTGAACAAGGGTCTCCCGCACTGTCAAATATCAATAAGATATCTTGAGCCACACGCTTCTATGCACTGTTGTTGCTGTTTAGCTGTTTAGATATAGCTGTTTAACTGTTTAGATATAGCTGTTTAGCTTTTTAAATATAGCTTTTTAACTATTTAGATATAGCTGTTTAGCTGTTTAGATATAGCTGTTTAGATAAAGCTGTTTAGCTGTTGTTGTTTAGCTGTTGTCGTTGTTTACCTGCTTAGCTGATTAGCTGTTGTTGTCGTTGTTGTGTTGGTAGCTGTTTACACATTTCAAGATTAACTATGTGCTTATGATCAATTAGTATTCTTGAGGACACCCTTATCATAACAATCGTTTTCATGCTCACCGACACGGTTAACCTCACAAAAGGAACAATGCATACATTAACATTTTGAAAAAGGGTCTCCCGGACTGTCAAATATCAATAAGAAATCTAGACTCACACGCTTCTGTGTGAACTTATATATTTTTTATACCTGAGCCAGTTTGTTTTGTGTGAAGTCAATCTGTATAGTAGTTTCAAATTTTCTGCGTACTGGCGGAGGTGAATTAGTACAGGAAATGAATGGTATGAATTAGTACAAAAGAAATGAATGGTAACCAGTTCCCATTTCGTTCACTACATTGTATGGAAGGGGTATGTGCATTGAGTAATGCTCATAAAATTTTAAACTACTTTGAGAGTTACGAGAGTGAATATCTTTAAAAATGGAGGAAAACAATAACAATCATTTTACAAATTTAATAAATAAAATTAATATTTTAATATCTGACTTTGGAAATATATTAACTGGAGCGGATCTACAATTTCTTATCAAGTCAAGGAACATGTTCATGAAAGTTGGAAATTTCAATATTATAAAAACACAATTTGGAGATCATTTTGAATTCTGTAAATCTTGTTATGATAATACAGAAACCTGTGCTTGCCTTCACTTTGTTATTCAACAAAGTGATGTTAAAAAATTTATTATATCATATAAACTACATGTCTAAAATTCTTATGTAAGCTACCTTTGTTAAATGTAAACATTAAATAAAGAAAAAGAAACATGAAAAACTAGTTTATTTCTTATGGTGGTGAAATTACTTATAAATAAGGGAAAGATCTGTGTACACATATGCATTTATCCTCTAACATCTATCTATGCATACAAAGACGATCATGCATTTGCCCTGTGGAACGTGAGTTACCACTACACATTCCCCACCCCCCCTGAAACCGTCCAGATTCTGCTGAATGACAACGGCATCAAGGGTCACAACAACAACAGCTCCTTAGTCCACATACACGAATAACCATATATTATAAAATAAGCTCATACACATGTTACACACACACCTTGAGCGTGTACATGGTCTCGAAAATTCTAGAAAGACATTTCACCATAACGACAATGTTGCATCAGTCTCTAATTGTGCGTTGATTGGTCAGATTACATTTGTAGCTTTGAAAGGACCGTTATAGCGGGGCGTTGTAGCCGATGCCTAGCGCAGTTTCAGCGTGAGGCAAAAGAAGTTTTTGCGACACACGGTCACTTGCATTTTGATTGTACGAAGAGACACACTAGAAACCGAACATTAACTCTACACATTAAATGTAATTTTAAAAAATACAAAAAGAAATCATAAAAAATATTTGTTGCCTAACCTGTGTTTAGAAGTAAAACATATAACCTAACCAACTGTCCACGTGGAGCTACGCCCCCATCTATAACTAGCGCAGCTGATAACCAGGAGCGAATTGCATATTCCTGGGGAAACAACGTACGACGCCTCTGAAGTAAAAATTTGTGAGTAGAGTGATATTTTAAAAAGACGCACGAGTCCCTTAACTACACTTAAAAGTAAAACGAAATTTTTATTTCACCAAATGAAAAAGAAAATGAAACAAAAACGAAATAAATATATAAATATATCATAATAATAAATATATTATTAAAAACTAAATATCAACAAAAAAACTAAATATAAAAAAAAATGGAACAAAATGAAAGGCAAAATTTTTACGGGAACACATAACAAGCAGATGCCGCTCTAAATAAGAAGCACTGTGATACAAAACAATCAGATGCCACTCTAAATAAGAAGCACTTTTATACAAAAAGAAGGGCTACATACATACATACATACGGAAAGTAATGATACTACAGCTGGAATGCAGCGTAGAAGCAGAGAACCGGGAAGTGCTCTGAGAGGGCTGGTAGGCTCGATGCGAACATTATGTTCAAACAAGTCAGTGGTACACGGTTGTCACAGTGTCGACATGTAGTGGAGGGAGGTTCCGTCAAGTTGGACGCGAACAATTATGTTCGAACAGGTCACTGATACGTGACGGAACCACACAAAAGTACATACATACAAACCACAACCTTTAAAGTTGCAACGTGTTGCAAGGCATTTGTTGATTTGTAGAGGGGAAGAGGTTCCGTCAAGTTGGACGCGAACAATTATGTTCGAACAGGTCACTGATACGCGATGGAATCATAGAAATATACTTATTTCAGATCAGTCTACACAAACTATTGTAAAAATACAACTTAGATATGATCAAATAAGAAATAACCTTACATTGGTGATATACGAGACGACCATATCGTCCATTTGGTAGCTGTGTTGTAATCTCTCGACCGCTATAGTGAGTCGATTGCCTTCACAGAGCCAAATACAATGAAATTTTCATTTGCAACGTATGAGTCTGTTAGTATGTCATGAATGTGGAAGATAACATATTAAGAAATTAAAACAAATCAACACATTAATACAATGTATTATTAAGTACTTTCCGACCTACGATGATAACCCTTACAAATTGAGTTCAAAATTAAATTATTGATTTACGGGGACGGTGGGAGTTGCACCTAACATTTGAAATAAACTTAATCAGCTTATAGTACACAAGAGTCTTCCTGCCAAATTTGGTAACTCTAGCTTTTATAATAGCTGAGATCTAGGCGTTCACACAGACAGACGGACAGACGGATAGACAGACAGACATGGCTCAAGAATATATATACTTTATGGGGTCTCCTTCTGCCTGTTACATACATTTGCACAAAGTTATTATACCCTTTTTTGACCATTTTTAATGGCCGAAGGGTATAAAAATTCATAAATCTAAAATTAAGACCCAATTAGGACGCAAGTAGAGAATTCCAAATATAACCTGAATAATAACAAACATACATGGATACGATAAACAGAAAACTCAAATTGCTAAAGAAATAAATAATGTCCATGAAAGTTGGAAATTTCAATATTATAAAAACACAATTTGGAGAACATTTTGAATTCTGTAAATCTTGTTATGATAATACAGAAACCTGTGATTGCTTTTACTTTGTTATTCAACAACGTGATGTTAAAAAACTTATTACATCATATAAACTACATGTTTAAAATTCTTATATAAGCTACCCTTGTCAAATGTAAACATTAAATAAAGAAAAAAAGAAATATAAGAAAAACTATTTATATATTATGGTGGTGAAATTACCTATAAACAGGGGAAAGAGGGCATTTGCCCTCTATCACGAATGCATACAAACACGATCATGCATGCTCACCTTTCAACATTTAACCCTTCTTTTGGAGGTGAGAAACCCCCACATTTCCCTTTAAATTCATATATGCATTCAAACTGAGGGTCAGTTTAAAACAAGACTTCGTGGAAGGATGCAGAAGATCATTAAGCCTACAAAGCAACGAAGAAATCTAGCAACAGCAGCAACATGAACGCAATAACAATTAAGGAGTTTCTGAACCAGTATGAAAATATCATTCACCATCATGATCTGAAACAGATTGAAGAATTCCAATCATACATGAAGTTGAAAAGTCTCCATACCAGTTGTCAATACATGGAAGTCATAGAACTTCATGTCCATGGTCTTCCAACGAGGCAACAGAAGGACCAGCTACCTGTGCATGCAGCACAGAACAATTTCGGAAAAAGGAGGCTGAAAAAATTATGAATCATTATAATAAACTAAGCTTAAGATTCATAAAATAAAAAATTTTAGTTAAACTCTTTAACTGTTGTTGCTTTTTAACTGTTGTTGCTGCTTAGATATTTAGCTGTTTAGATATAGTTGTTTAGCTGTTTAGATATAGCTGCTTAGATATAGCTGTTTAGATATAGCTGTTTTTCTGTTTAGCTGTTTAGATATAGCTGTTTAGCTGTTGTTGCTGTTTGGATGTTTAGCTATAGCTGTTGTTGTTGTTTACCTGTTTAGCTTTTGTTGCTGTTATTGTTTAGCTGTTGTTGTTGTTTACCTGTTTAGCTGATTAGCTGTTGTTGTTGTGTTGGTAGCTGTTTACACATTTGAAGATTAACTATGTGCTGACGATCAATTAACAATCGTTTTTATGCTCACCGACACGGCTAACCTCACAAAAAGGACAATGCACTCATTAACTCGTTGAACAAGAGTCTCCCAGACTGTCAAATATCAATAAGTTATCATGAGTCACACGCCTCTGTGCACTGGCGCCTGCGTACACACATTCACCCTCTAACACATGCGCATGCTCACCTCTCAACCTTTAATACCGCACACGCACACACACACACACCCTCTAACACCTCACGCACACACACACACCCTCTATCACCTGCGCATGCAAACACGATCATGCATGCTCAGTTTCACATGCTCACCTCTCAACCTTTAATACCGCACACGCACACACACCCTCGAACACATTAACTTGTTGAACTAGGGTCTCCCGGACACTCAAATATCACGGTTAACCCCACATAAGGACAATGCATATATTAACTTGTTGAAGTAGGGTCTCTCGGACTCTCAAATATCATTACGATACCACGCACGCACACACACCCTCGAACACCTGCGCATGCTCAGTTTCAACATTTAATACTACACACACGCACCCTCGAACACATTTACCCTCTAACACGTGTGCATACAAACACGACCATGCATGCTCAGTTTCACATGCTCCCCTCCCAACCTTTAATACCGCACACGCACACTCTCAAATTTCATTAAGATACCACGCACGCACACACACCCTCGAACACGTCTGCATACTAATTATCCCTATTATGACCTACAAATAACCGATCCACCCAAACAACTCATCGACATGTTTATTAGGATCCTTTATCACCTAATCCCCCTCCTCAAAACCCATTACCTTCATTTACACGCCCCCATTAATTTTTATTACCCCACTCCACTTTTTGTCCCAGAACCTTCGTGCATTTTACCCCACTCCATTTTTTGTTCCAGAATCCCCATTAATTTTAGCCCACTCCACTTTTTGTCCTAGAACCCATACACTTTTCTCCCAGAAAATTTTTACCTGCCTGCATTTTACCCCCGAAAATTTGTACCTGCCTGCATTTTACCTTACTCTACTTTTTGTCCCAGAAATTCCCTCAATTCACTTTTTGTCCCAGAACCCCCATTATCTATCTAATCTCAGGAGGCGGAACCCGTCGCCATCAGCATCGCCGAGCCCGAAGAAACGGCGGAATAGGTCCCGGACCTAAAAGACTTCATCGCCACCCACCGGTTCGTCGACCAATGCCTGGCCGGCACCCTCATAACCCAAGGGCCTATCATATACCCGGAGGAGACAGCGAGGGACTTCCGCTCATGACATCGCAAGCAATGACCTCTCCAGCCATGCCACCACTGACCACGGAGGGAGCGCCGACCGCAAGCCAGGCTTGCACGATGGAGGACGACCCGGTCTTCCCACAAACACGAACATGGCGCATCGTCACACCGCCTCCTCTTAAGAATATGCGAAAAGGGAGGAGCGTGTATATGAAGGTGCGGGCCGGGCCGTTTTTGTCGTCCTCCGAGGAGGGGTCGCACGACGACGTGGACTTTCCACGACCACCTTGCCGTGCGGTGATAGACCACCGCCTCGAGCTCGGAGAGCCGTGGCTGGCGATGGTGCGGACGGAGCCCTCCGACGCCCCAATGCCCGATCCAACGATGCCAACGGCGGGCAATCGAAAAGGTAAAAGCCCACATGGATAGGCACCTCCGCATGCTGGCGTGCCTGCTAGTCGAGGGAGACAGGGTTAAGTACAGAGCGCGGAACAATCAACATGGAGCGGTGACTTTCCGCGAGCGGAAATGAATTCAGACACCTGGAGAAGCCAGTTATTATTAGGCACGCGTCCACCTCATCCCCCGGTGAAGTAAGGGGGGGGGGGGTGTGACGCCGCATGAAGCGACGCCACATTATTATTAATTTAATATTAATTTAACTTTAAATAGTTAGGATATTTCTAAGCCCGATATACCCAGTAGTATTTCCTTGAGCAGAAGCAGAAGCATAGGCAAAGGCAAGGGCGTAGGCAGAACATACGAAACAGGGTACATAACGTAGGAAAACCCCGGACACTCGGCACCCATGCATAGTAACGGTGCCTCGGTACCAAGAGCTGGTGCACAGTCGAACACTTGCGCTAGTAACGATGCCTCGGTATCCAGAGCTTGTGCACACACAAGTAACGGTGCCTCGGGACCCGAGCGAGCCTAGTACACTCAGGACCAACGGTGCCTCGGTACCCAGAGCTTGTGCATAGACTCAGGCAGCATAGCACAGACAGCACAAGGCGCACAGGTAACGGGATCGCGACCGATTTTAGGTCAGCGGCGCCAGAAAACAAGCAGCGACGCTAAGCCAGCAGCGACGCCAAACCATCAGCGACGCTAAGCCAGCAGCGACGCTAAGCAAGCAGCGGCGGCGGACATGCAGCGAAATGCGAACGGCGCCGTGCAGGCAACGAAGTCCGAGCAGAGCGACAGCAGCCAGGCACGATCGGCCGAAGGCAGCGGCGACATGCAAGCATCGGCGTCGGGCAAGCAGCGGCGACATGTACGCAGCAGCGAGACGTAGGCAGCAAAGCACAAGCAGCGAAGTGCAACTTCCGAAAACTAGGGCAAGTACAGTCGATCGAGAGCAGGAAAGTGAGCAAGCAGCAAGCTCTCCGCCAAAGTAAAACAAAGTGCAAGTGAAAAGTCATAAGTCCAGTGCCAGCCAAGGACCCCCTACTGACGAAAAATGAATCCTCTCGCAGGAGAATCGAGGTAAAAATCTAATATTGAAAGCCCAGTTTCGAGCTTTACGTAATGGTGCGAAGTAGGCAGGAAGGTAGGCACTAACTAGAATAAGAACTAGGGTGAGGAAACAGCAAGCTATTGAAATAAAATAAAAACATGTTACTAATACAATGAAAGAAAACCAGCCGTGATTATTTGAAATACCTGATAAATTCTCTCCCCTCTAGAGCATTGTGTGAAAGTGTCGTGTACGTTTTATTTGATGTAAATGTCGATTATGTGAAATAGATTTGTTAGCAATTGAATCAGATTGTGAACGCGTGATGGCAGCAGATCTACCACTTAAAAATAATAATAATAAGCATTATTGCATTTGTAGATACACACAAGTCTTCAAGTTCGGGCCGAGATGATAATTCAGGATTTATGAAATCTAGTTGTAACGAAAATTTCCGATCTATATTTTTGTTTAAAATGTCCAAGCGAAATTCTAATAGTATTGCTTCAAAAGAAGTTGAACGACCATCAATGAATTCATTTATGCGTTGAATATCTTGTTTAACAAAACTCAAATACTTAAGAAGTCCTAATACATATAAGTTTCAAACGATTCAAATGATACAGTTAATTGCTCAGAGCTGTTAACCAACGAAATGTTAAATGCCCAATGCTGTTAACGAATGAAAAATGTTAACTGCTCATGCAATAACTCGTAATTATAACTGCCCAATGCTGTTACTAATGCTAATGATGTTGATGTGATAGAATGCCAAACTAAAATATGCAAGCAAAAGAGCGACCAAATGTTTGACGCTCACCAACAAAAGAATATTGCGAAAGTCACACGGATGCTAGCAAAAAGAAAAATGTGTACAATGGCTGTAGCAACAACAACAAGATGACGAGTGCAGCCAAACGAAAAATATTTAAAGGAATAACCGTACCAGCTAAACGCGCAAATGAGAAGGGTGAAGAGAGTTAGATAGCGTGATGCAAGATCTGTTAGGCTCAATATACTTTGTAAAACCAATTAATAGTTTGCAACTTATGTATGTATCCATGTACAAGTGTATGTACATATATGTAAATTGGCGGAATATATATATATATATTTTTATATGGTTTTTGGAAAATTTAACTTTATGTATTTTTAAATTTAGCCTTTTGACCACATATGTGTATATGTATTTATGAACACTTCAATTTTAATTTAAATCAAAAAATGTTTAATGTTGGTAGAATACCTGGTTGTGGGCCAGCGCTTGCAAGTGGCTGTGCATACCCAAACTTTATGCTCCAACTAGACGATCAAGGTGTTCAATATCCAACGGAGGCCAAAGCCAAATGTCGACCGAAGTATCCAAGAGTAAGAAGTGGTGTCGTGTTCAACGATGTTCTTCGTCCACCCGGGGGCGCCAAAAAATGGATGCACAAAATTATGAATCCAGTAAGCTGCAGTCATGCACTATCGCAATTTATTCGGTGACGGAGCACGGAAATTGGACCAACAGACAAAGTACTTTAAAACAAGACCTTCACACTTTGGTGGTAAATTTGCAAGTGTTTATTTCAGTTTCTGTCTTTAATGTATTCATACTTGACGTTAGTAGCGTAAGCTTTCCACTGACTCTCTCTCCGTTTGCGATCTGCCTCTTCGCATGTTGCTAGGAGCCGATGTTGCGAAACAGAAAGATTACCACCCGAAAGCGAATGACAACTTAAGCATAATGATATAACAAACTTATATACAATGTGTGGGCATACTATCTTCATACCTCAGCCTACTACAATATATACATACATATATACATCAAATTCAGCTAGCTCTTCAAGTGAACGGACGTGTTTTTCTTTTGCTCCCCAAATTTCATTAGATATCTTTGAATAATCGGTGTTCCATGTAACAAAAGCTTACTAATACTTCTTATAGTGTTTTCTCCTATTCTTTTGCTATATAAATTTGTTCACTCTCGAGTGCTTTCTATTAAATTAGTGAAATATTTTTGTTTAGTTATTTGGTAATTGGTTTGCTATTGGCTTCTTTGTTTACATCATCTCTTTTTATACCCTTCGACCATTGAAAATGGTCAAAAATTGGTATACTAACTTTGTGCAAATGTATATAACAGGCATAAGGAGGCGTGGGAGACCCCATAAAGTATATATATTCTTGCTCAGGATTCACAAGCCGAGTCCATTGAG
>JAEIGL010000051.1:0-100513 GCA_018903715.1 Zaprionus davidi
AAAAATTTAGGATAGTCATTCACTATCGAAAGCTAAACGAAATTACCGTGGACGATAAATATCCTATTCCAGTTATGGACGAAATATTGGATAAACTCGGTAGATCACAATATTTCACTACCATAGATTTAGCAAAAGGTTTTCATCAAATCGAAATGGATGACAACTCAATACAAAAAACAGCTTTTTCTACCAAAAATGGACATTACGAGTACACTCGAATGCCATTCGGTCTGAAAAACGTACCTGCAACATTTCAACGTTGCGTAAACAATCTGTTAGAAGATCTTATCTACAAAGATTGTTTAGTTTACATGGATGACATTATAGTGTTTTCCACTTCATTGGAAAAACATTTAATGTCTCTGCGTAAAGTATTTGTAAAGAAAACTATGTCGCAGATGCACTTTCACGTGTAAAGATTGAAAACTTTCTCGGTGAATCTCCTACTACAGCAGCTACCATACATAGTAGCCACGAAGATAATCAAAATTACATAACAATAACAGAAAGACCAATTAACTACTATACTAATCAAATAGAATTCACAAGAGGTAACATAAACGAAGTAAAAACAACTAAATATTTTCATAAAACAATAACAGACATCATCTACAAAGAAATGATATTAGATCATGCAAAAGAGCTTACTAAAGAATATATCTGTACAAAAAACACTGTCATCTATTTTAACAATGATGAAGACTTTACAACTTTTCAAAACGCCTACGTCAATATTATTTGTCCAAATAACATTACTAAAGTAATGAGATCTACTATAAAGCTTACCAATATTAACACTTATGCTCAATTCAAAGAAATTATACTTCAAAAACACAAAGGACTTTTACACCCTGGTATCGAAAAAACCATTGCCATTTTCAAAGAAAATTTCTATTACCCCGACTATCAAAAATTGATTCAAAATATTATCAACGAATGCGATGTTTGCAATGTAGCAAAAACTGAGCATAGAAATACAAAATTAACATTTGAAATAACTCCTGAAACTTTCAATCCAAGAGATAAATATGTAATGGACTTTTATATGATTAATAATAGACAATTTCTATCTTGCATCGATATATATTCAAAATTCGCTTCTTTAACTGAAATTAAATCTAGAGATTGGCTTGAAGCTAAACGAGCAATACTCTCAGTCTTTACCAATATGGGTAAGCCAATAGAAATCAAAGCAGATAAAGATTCAGCATTTATGTGCGCAGCTTTACAACTTTGGTTACAAACAGAAGGCGTCAAAATAGAAATAACAACCAGTAAAAATGGAATTTCTGATATTGAGAGATTTCATAAAACTATTAACGAAAAACTAAGAATAATCAATACCGAATCCGACCCAGAAAATAAATTAACTAGTTTTGAAACCATACTTTACATTTATAATCATAAAACTAAACATAATACGAACCCCTGCTTATGATACCCAAAATAATAAAAATAACAAAATAGATAAGTTAAACGAAACTCGTGAAGAGTACGAAGTAGCTACTAGATATAGACAGGCCCCTCTGGTTAAATCCAAAACAACGAATCCATTCAGAAAAACAGGAGAAATAACGCAACTAGATGATAAGCATTTTGAAGAGAAAAATAGAGGTAGAAAAATAACTCATTACAAATCAAAATATAAAAAGAAAAAGAAAATTAATGAAACTAAATACAATAATTCCAGCGCAACTCCAAACGACCAAAGCAGCCAGACATAATCACATCTTTCTGATGGTTACTTACTATTTTTTATTGTGTTTCACCCGATACGTCCATGGACAAAGTATCGAAGTCAACCCAATTCAAGCCAAAAATGGTTACCTAATCTTTAATACTGGGTCAATAAGTTTACCCATCAATTATGAATATCATTCCTTAACTGTGAACATAACAAAAACAGAACAAATGTATAATAAGATAATTAAACAATCACAAGAATATGAAAATGTATCCCAAGTTCAATATTTAGTAGAGAAATTAATAAGAGAAATGAATGGCATTAGAATAGCAAAGCGCAGAAAACGCGGGTTAGTTAATTTTATAGGCACAACATACAAATACCTTTTTGGAACACTAGATCAAACAGATAAAGAAGAGTTAGAGCAAAAAATTCAAAACTTGTCAGAAAATACAGTACAAAATAACGAACTCAATGATGTACTAAAAGAAGTAAACAAAGGAATAGAAATAATAAATTTAAGCACAACACACGAAGCAGACAAAAGACTTAACCTTTTGTTATTCAATCTTCAACAGTTTACAGAGTATATAGAAGATATTGAACTAGGAATGCAGTTAACGAGACTTGGCATATTTAACCCCAAGCTGTTAAAACATGACTATTTAACAAATATAAATTCTGAAAAAGTTCTGAATACGAGGGTCGTTTGATAAGTCCGTGACTTTTTGAATAAAATATATTTTTTTCGTCAAAGAAGCGTTTTATTTCTCAACATAATCTCCTTTTAGCTCTATACATTTAGTCCAGCGTTTTTCCAATTTTTTTATTCCTTCCAAATAATAGGTTTTCTCAAGGCCCTCAAAATAGTCGTTTGTTTCTGTGATGACCTCTTCATTTGACCCGAATCTCTTACCGCCGAGCCATTTCTTCATGTTTGGAAACAAAAAATAGTCACAGGGGGCTAAATCTGGAGAATATGCTGGATGGGGTAGCAGTTCGTAGCCCAATTTATGAAATTTTGCCATGCTGACTACACACGTGTGCACCCGTGCATTGTCCTGATGGAACAGCACTTTTTTTTTCGCCAAATGCGGTCGTTTCTGCTTCAAATTAATATCGAATCTGTCCAAAAGCTCTGAATAATATTCGCCGGTGATCGTTTTACCCTTTTCAAGGTAATCGATGTGAATGATACCTTGTGCATCCCAAAAAACTGTGGCCATGACCTTGTTGGCCGACAGACCCACCTTGGCCTTCTTTGGTGCACGTTCACCCGGAGAAACCCACTGTCTTGATTGTTCTTTGGTCTCTGGTGTGGTGTGGTGGATCCATGTTTCGTCTACGGTAACGAAACGGCGCAAAAATTCGTTTGGATTGCGGTTGAACATCGCCAAACACTCCTTTGAAATGGTCACACGGTTGCGCTTATGGTCGTGTGTGAGCAATCGCGGCACCCATCGCGCGGAAAGCTTTTTCATGTCCAAATATTCATGTAAAATGTGATGTACCCGTTCAGTTGAGATGCCTACAGCCTCAGCTACCTCACGCACTTTCATTCTCCGATCATCCAATATCATTCCATGGATTTTGTCGACGATTTCTGGCATGACGACCTCTTTTGGGCGACCTGAACGTTCGGCATCACTTGTACTGGTACGACCACAACGGAACTCAGTAAACCATTTCTTAACCATTGAAATTGATGGTGCAGAGTCCCCATAATATTTATCAAGTCTTTCCTTGGTTTCGGTGATGGATTTTTTACGCAAAAAATAATGCTTAATTAGCACACGAAATTCACTTTTTTCCATTTTCGTTAAAATTCACGAGATCGTCTGCTTTCAATGCCTATAAAACGCAAAACCAAAAAACGCAGCTTTCTCAAAATTTTACAGTCAGCTGTTAATCGATAACTGCTGACAGGAGCAGTGTTGTATTTAGAGCAGGTGCGCGGCAAATACAAAAAGTCACGGACTTATCAAACGACCCTCGTATTAAAACGTCAACTTGGTTAAAAACTGACACAAACGATATTCTTTTAATTTCCCATATCCCAAAAGATATTATAAAAACACCAGTTTTCACAATAGTACCGTATCCCGATAACAACAAAAATATCCTAATGGAGAATGTAAATGACAAATATTTTGTTCAGAATAATAAAACTTTCTTAGCATCTTCAAAAAAAGTAGTACTTAACAAATGTATAACAGGTATTCTCAATCAAGCAAATACAGAATGTAGATATACAAAAACGCACAAAAATACAGAAGTCAGTTATGTCGAACCTAACATTCTATTAACATGGAACTTGCCAAAAACCATAGTTAACCAAAATTGTATAAATCAGGAAATAATAATAGAGGGAGATAATTTAATTAAAGCTTCTAACTGTTTAATTGAAATCGATGATATTTTAATATCAAATACAATACTTGCGTACACACAAACAGTTTATGTGAACAATAACGTAACCAAACTAGATACATTAGCATACATTCAAGCAAAAGAAATTGTTGAAATAAAAACAAAAAATACTTTCCAGACGATAATAATAACTTTTTGGAATAATTGTATTAATTATAATAATAAAATTTTTTTTTTTTAACAAATATAAGAGTATACCTAAGAAAATCATAATCAAATTCAAAAAACAAGTTCCCACTCCTACAGAACCCCCAAATATTGTAAACAATGACGTAATTGCAAAAGAAAAAAAAAAAAACCTCTTTTTTACCCTTCTTTTTTTCTCTGAGGGGAGGGTAATTTTTTTTAAGGGGGGAAGGAGGACATATGTACCATAATGCACCACTTGACCACTCACTTAACCACACATACACTCATAACCAAAACCACTTACATATATCAAATTACCACTTGTACTTAGCATATAAGTCAAATGTTTATGTGTTGCATCATAACCACCCCAGCCTACTTAGACATAACATCCGCAGTCCCAAATTCGGCGACAATAACAAATCAGCCTACTCTGATCAATTGTAAACATTCCCACAAGAACAAATCAGCCTACTCTGATCAATTGTAAACATTCCCACAAGAAGGGTCAAAACTGCTAACGCAGCTCAAATTCTCGGCTGATCCGTTCCCATGCGCGATCCACTCAAGAGAGTGCATAAACATAAAAGAGAGCCTTATGTACACTCAACATAGAAGTAAATAAGACTCAGCCAAGGGTTTGCTAAGCGTTCAGCTTGTAGCTTAGAGTTAGATTTAATTCCGCCTTCAACTGTTAAACACGAATTGTCTCCACGTACCACTTAAGTTTCGGTTTTAATAAAAATACATTTTTTTTCAAAACCTTAAACCACGGACGTGTAATTGGCGCAGCCGGTAGGATATTAATTAAATCGATAATTAGTATCCGCCAAAGAACCGCGTGTGATATAAAACCTTCGATTGCGTAACTAATTTAAAGTTACAGGAAGGCTACAA
The DNA here is from genome assembly GCA_018903715.1 of Zaprionus davidi. Classification (NCBI taxonomy): domain Eukaryota; kingdom Metazoa; phylum Arthropoda; class Insecta; order Diptera; family Drosophilidae; genus Zaprionus; species Zaprionus davidi. The sequence continues at coordinate 5,144 of JAEIGL010000051.1, forward strand.
TCCGCGAAAAACCGAACAAACTCAGTGCTTAGTGAAACACTCCAACTTAGTAGCCCACTGTGAAAGTGTGACCGCTACTGGAGGTGAACATTTTTTTTTTTAAAAAAAGTTTTTACATAAAGTGCTGCAGTGAAGACCACTAAAGGACAATCGTTGTCCCAGGTCAAACTCAACAAACACCAACCAACCCAATCCCCAAAAAAAAAAAAATATATAAAACCCTAGCACAAGTGCTAAGCGAGTAAATAAAAACTTTAATATGGCGCAACAACAGCAACTACAACCACAACAACAACCACAACTACAACAAGTTCAACTTCTATCGGAAAACCATCTGAACCAAGCCCTTGGTCAGATCCGTCAAATACCAACATTCACCGGTATCACGTCAGAGTTAAGCTCTTTTATAAGACGAATAGAGTTTATCCGTGACCTCTACCCAACAACTGATGCCCGGCAAGGACACATCATATTCAGTGCCATCGAGATGCAAATCGGAGGTGAGGCTCAGCGAGTGTCCCAACTGAGTGCAGCTAACACATGGAACGATCTGAAGGAAGCCCTTATTTCGGAATTCAAAACACAGACGCCCTTTGAAGAACTTCTAAGACGACTCTACAATACACCATTTACTGGATCGATTCGTAAGTTTATAGAAGAACTTGAAGAAAAATGTTTTGTAATTACCAATAAGCTAGATTTAGAAAACAACCCATTCAATAACCACATATATACAAACGGCATGAATAACACCGTAAAAGATGTGATAACAAGAAAACTCCCTGATAGGCTTTATATGCAGCTAGCTAGGTTCGACATAACAACTGTAAGCAAGTTGCAGCAAATTGCTCAACAAGAAGGTTGCTATGATAGCGTATGGTCCGATCGTCCAAAACAACAAAACAATCAAAATAAAAATAATCAAACTAACAGTTTGAAAAGTAACAGTTACAACCCTAACTACAACCAAATGTCAAGTTCAAATAATCAGAACAAAAATCACAACAATGCTAGTGATAATAATAAAAATAATGATCAGAATATCGAGCAGTTATATAAAGAATTCAAACAGAAACTAGACCAGGCACAGGTACAAAACCCAGCAAATTACCAAACAAACCAAGCTTCTTCAAGTGCTCCGAACCCAGCACATAAAAGGCAAAGACCTAGTTCGAGTGGCCAATCAAAAATGGACACGTCCGAAAATTTTCATCAAATTGCCTCGGACAACGAAGAAGAAGAAGCCCGTTCATAAATGTTCTTATGAACGATATAAAGCTCCGCTGTATCATCGATACCGGATCTACAATTAACATTATAAAATCTAATTTCTTTAATTTTCCCGTCAAAACCAATAAATTACAAGTTCATACCATTAACGGTATAGTAACATTAAACGATAGTATAAGTTTGAAACCCAGTAAACTTTGCCCCTCTAAACAAGTTTTTTATATCCATAATTTCTCGGAAAATTATGATATGTTACTAGGTAGAGACTTCTTAGAAGACACCAATGCTCAAATCAATTTTAGCAAAGCAACTGTTAATTTAAATAATTACAATTTCTTAATGCATTATGAGACCGAGCAAAAGGTAAACTCAGAAGACAATATCGATTGTATGAGCTGTTTAGAGCCATCATCTACTGATGACGAGGCAATAAATTACGCAATAGAAAATGAATTAAAAGAATCTAACGAATTCAGACTTGACCATTTAAATAAGGAAGAGACAAGTGCTCTGACTAAAATTCTTCACGAATTTAGGGACATTCAGTACAGAGAAGGTGAAAATTTGACGTTCACAAGTACCGTTAAACATGTCATAAATACTAAACATGAAGATCCAGTTTATAAAAAACCTTACAAATACCCCCAAGCTCATGATAAAGAAGTCGAAGTCCAAATAAAAGAAATGATAGAACAAGGCATCATTCGAAAATCGAACTCACCTTATTGCTCACCTATTTGGATAGTACCAAAGAAAAGTGATGCATCCGGTAAACAAAAGTTTAGGATAGTCATTGACTATCGAAAGCTAAACGAAATTACCGTGGACGATAAATATCCTATTCCAGTTATGGACGAAATATTGGATAAACTCGGTAGATCACAATATTTCACTACCATAGATTTAGCAAAAGGTTTTCATCAAATCCAAATGGATGAAAACTCAATACAAAAAACAGCTTTTTCTACCAAAAATGGACATTACGAGTACACTCGAATGCCATTCGGTCTGAAAAACGCACCTGCAACATTTCAACGTTGCGTAAACAATCTGTTAGAAGATCTTATCTACAAAGATTGTTTAGTTTACATGGATGACATTATAGTGTTTTCCACTTCATTGGAAGAACAAATTAAAGGAAGCAAACTTGAAATTGCAATTAGACAAATGCGAATTTCTAAAAAAGGAAACAGAATTTCTAGGACATATTATAACAACTGAAGGTATAAAACCTAACCCAATAAAAATAAACGCAATTAAGAATTTTCCGATTCCCAAAACACCTAAACAAATAAAGTCGTTCCTTGGACTTTGCGGTTTTTATAGGAAGTTTATTCCCAACTTTGCAAACATTGCGAAACCAATGACCCAAAATTTAAAGAAGGGCGCCAAGATAGATCCCAACGATATAAATTATATATCCGCTTTCGAGAAATTAAAATTTCTCATTATGTCCGATCCAATTCTAACTTACCCCAATTTCGAGAAACCATTTTCACTAACTACAGATGCCAGCAATATTGCCCTAGGTGCTGTACTGTCCCAGGATCACAAACCTATTTGTTACGCTAGTCGTACTCTCAATGATCATGAACTTAATTATTCGGCAATAGAAAAAGAACTTTTAGCTATTGTCTGGGCCACTAAATACTTCAGGTCCTACCTTTTTGGTCGTAAATTTCAAATTCTAAGTGACCACCGACCCTTAGTTTGGCTTGATAATATCAAAGAACCAAACATGAAACTCCAAAGATGGAAAATCAGACTGAATGAGTTTGACTACCACATTAAATATGTACCAGGTAAAGAAAACCATGTCGCAGATGCACTTTCACGTGTAAAGATTGAAAACTTTCTCGGTGAAACTCCTACTACAGCAGCTACCATACATAGTAGCCACGAAGATAATCAAAATTACATAACAATAACAGAAAGACCAATTAACTACTATACTAATCAAATAGAATTCACAAGAGGTAACATAAACGAAGTAAAAACAACTAAATATTTTCATAAAACAATAACAGACATCATCTACAAAGAAATGACATTAGATCATGCAAAAGAGCTTATTAAAGAATATATCTGTACAAAAAACACTGTCATCTATTTTAACAATGATGAAGACTTTACAACTTTTCAAAACGCCTACGTCAATATTATTTGTCCAAATAACATTACTAAAGTAATGAGATCTACTATAAAGCTTACCAATATTAACACTTATGCTCAATTCAAAGAAATTATACTTCAAAAACACAAAGGACTTTTACACCCTGGTATCGAAAAAACCATTGCCATTTTCAAAGAAAATTTCTATTACCCCGACTATCAAAAATTGATTCAAAATATTATCAACGAATGCGAAGTTTGCAATGTAGCAAAAACTGAGCATAGAAATACAAAATTAACATTTGAAATAACTCCTGAAACTTTCAATCCAAGAGATAAATATGTAATGGACTTTTATATGATTAATAATAGACAATTTCTATCTTGCATCGATATATATTCAAAATTCGCCTCTTTAACTGAAATTAAATCTAGAGATTGGCTTGAAGCTAAACGAGCAATACTCTCAGTCTTTACCAATATGGGTAAGCCAATAGAAATCAAAGCAGATAAAGATTCAGCATTTATGTGCGCAGCTTTACAACTTTGGTTACAAACAGAAGGCGTCAAAATAGAAATAACAACCAGTAAAAATGGAATTTCTGATATTGAGAGATTTCATAAAACTATTAACGAAAAACTAAGAATAATCAATACCGAATCCGACCCAGAAAATAAATTAACTAGTTTTGAAACCATACTTTACATTTATAATCATAAAACTAAACATAATACGACTGGAAGAACCCCAGCCGATATTTTCATATATGCAGGAACCCCTGCTTATGATACCCAAAATAATAAAAATAACAAAATAGATAAGTTAAACGAAACTCGTGAAGAGTACGAAGTAGATACTAGATATAGACAGGCCCCTCTGGTTAAATCCAAAACAACGAATCCATTCAGAAAAACAGGAGAAATAACGCAACTAGATGATAAGCATTTTGAAGAGAAGAATAGAGGTAGAAAAATAACTCATTACAAATCAAAATATAAAAAGAAAAAGAAAATTAATGAAACTAAGTACAATAATTCCAGCGCAACTCCAAACGACCAAAGCAGCCAGACATAATCACATCTTTCTGATGGTTACTTACTATTTTTTATTGTGTTTCACCCGATACGTCCATGGACAAAGTATCGAAGTCAACCCAATTCAAGCCAAAAATGGTTACCTAATCTTTAATACTGGGTCAATAAGTTTACCCATCAATTATGAATATCATTCCTTAACTGTGAACATAACAAAAACAGAACAAATGTATAATAATATAATTAAACAATCACAAGAATATGAAAATGTATCCCAAGTTCAATATTTAGTAGAGAAATTAATAAGAGAAATGAATGGCATTAGAATAGCAAAGCGCAGCAAACGCGGCTTAGTTAATTTTATAGGCACAACATACAAATACCTTTTTGGAACACTAGATCAAACAGATGAAGAAGAGTTAGAGCAATTCAAAACTTGTCAGAAAATACAGTACAAAATAACGAACTCAATGATGTACTAAAAGAAGTAAACAAAGGAATAGAAATAATAAATTTTTTAAGCACAACACACGAAGCAGACAAAAGACTTAACCTTTTGTTATTCAATCTTCAACAGTTTACAGAGTATATAGAAGATATTGAACTAGGAATGCAGTTAACGAGACTTGGCATATTTAACCCCAAGCTGTTAAAACATGACTATTTAACAAATATAAACTCTGAAAAAGTTCTGAATATTAAAACTTCAACTTGGTTAAAAACTGACACAAACGAAAATCTTTTAATTTCCCATATCCCAAAAGATATTATAAAAACACCAGTTTTCACAATAGTACCGTATCCCGATAACAACAAAAATATCCTAATGGAGAATGTAAATGACAAATATTTTGTTCAGAATAATAAAACTTTCTTAGCATCTTCAAAAAAAGTAGTACTTAACAAATGTATAACAGGTATTCTCAATCAAGCAAATACAGAATGTAGATATACAAAAACGCACAAAAATACAGAAGTCAGTTATGTCGATCCTAACATTCTATTAACATGGAACTTGCCAAAAACCATAGTTAACCAAAATTGTATAAATCAAGAAATAATAATAGAGGGAGATAATTTAATTAAAGCTTCTAACTGTTTAATTGAAATCGATGATATTTTAATATCAAATACAATACTTGATTACACACAAACAGTTTATGTAAACAATAACGTAACCAAACTAGATACATTAGCATACATTCAAGCAAAAGAAATTGTTGAAATAAAAACAAAAAATACTTTCCAGACAATAATAATAACGTGAATAATTGTATTAATTATAATAATAATATTTGATTTTATATACAAATATAAGAGTATACCTAAGAAAATCATAATCAAATTCAAAAAACAAGTTCCCACTCCTACAGAACCCCCAAATATTGTAAACAATGACGTAATTGCAAATGATAATAATATAAACCCTATATTGTACCCTAGTTTATCCGCCTGAGGGCAGGCTAATTTTTTAAGGATGGGGAAGTAACATATGTACCATAATGCACCACTTGACCACTCACTTAACCACACATACACTCATAACCAAAACCACTTACATATATCAAATTACCACTTGTACTTAGCATATAAGTCAAATGTTTATGTGTTGCATCATAACCACCCCAGCCTACTTAGACATAACATTCGCAGTCCCAAATTCGGCGACAATAACAAATCAGCCTACTTTGATCAATTGTAAACATTCCCACAAGAACAAATCAGCCTACTCTGATCAATTGTAAACATTCCCACAAGAAGGGTCAAAACTGCTAACGCAGCTCAAATTCTCGGCTGATCCGTTCCCATGCGTGATCCACTCAAGAGAGTGCATAAACATAAAAGAGAGCCTTATGTACACTCAACATAGAAGTAAATAAGACTCAGCCAAGGGTTTGCTAAGCGTTCAGCTTGTAGCTTAAAGTTAGATTTAATTCCGCCTTCAACTGTTAAACACGAATTGTCTCCACGTACCACTTAAGTTTCGGTTTTAATAAAAATACATTTTTTTTCAAAACCTTAAACCACGGACGTGTAATTATATACATATACTCAGTACCAGAGACGTGGAAATATTAGTTGTTAATAAATGTGGTTGGCTCACATATTTGTTTACAATAAAAAAAAATTTTCACAGCGGTTTCCCCCCCCGCCTTGGTAAAAAGCCTAACAGATATTTTTGTTTTCCAAGCAGCGGGTTCCCCCCCCGGCTGGGGTTCAGAAATTAAAATTAAGGCAAATTGGGGCATTGGCATTTATGCAGCCCGTTTGCATTGTTTCGCACATTTGCGAAGCTTTTTCTTTATTTTCTTCAAGACGCTCTTTGTAGCGTTGTCGGGATGCCTTATCCTTGCTGACTGGGTCTTCTTGAGATTTAGGCAAATTGGGGCATTGGTATTTATGCAGCCCGTTGGCGTTATTTCGCACCTTTGCGAAGCTTTTTCTCGATTTCTTCAAGACGCTCTTTGTAGCATTGTCGTGATGCCTCGTCCTTTGCCAACTGGGTCATATCCTTGACCAGTCGCCGTTGCTGTAGTAGCTTTACCCGTTGTCCACTTCTCTTGTGTTTTTTGGGTGCCTTCTTCTCCTGTCTGGCCCGGTATGCAGTTATTGTGAGTGGGCGGGGTCCATCGGCTGAATTTTCCTGCAAGGCCTCTTGCAGCGTCGGCAAATCCCTCTGTTTGCTGTGCACAGCCGAATTGTGGCTCCTCTGCCATCAATTATTGTTTTTTTTATATTGTCATAGCCGTTTTCATAGCCGTTCAGTCATTTATTTAGTTATTTAATTAGTTTATAGTCGAACTAAGGTCAGTCGACTGTAATTATTAGCACAACACAATCACTGTGAACTAGTGAACACTGTCACGGTCGTCATGTAAAGTCAACGGTTGATAAAATTGTTTATAGTTGTTTTTCTAATGAGCAGAGCTTCTGCTCTGTTATAGGTTCTTTATTAGAATAATGTTGGGTTCTGATACAATACTTTTATATCTATCTATTCTTAATTACATGTATACATACATATACATATGTATGCAGAAGGCATGCATATGTTATGTATAGCTTGACCTACCATATAGCTTGACCTACTTGAGCTGCAAAGTGCATGATCGTTGTTGTTTACCTTTTTGTGAGTGATGCGTCTATTGTGTAAATACCGATGATTATCGATATTTTGTGCGGCTATTAGCAGGTCATACCCGACGGGGATATGTACAGGGTATGCGAGGCGTACATAGTTCACGGCACGCACGTGTGCTTGCTGACCGTGTGGTAGAGGACTCCACCACCACGTGGTCCTTTGAGGCTCACGCGCACGTGTCGCGTGTCACGCGTGCCTGGCCGGTGGCGTATCGTGAGGAACGCACGCGGCCGCGGGTGCTCTCGCTTGCACTCCCACAAGTCGCTCGTTGGTTTATTCTACCATCCGAAACTAATGAAAATGCACGCTCACGCACCCCGTTCGCCAACTATCGCTCACTCACGACACCCCGCACGGTCGATCGTTGGTCGTGCAGAATGCCCGTGACCGCAGGTATCTTCGCCTATACTCCCACAAGTCGCTCGGTGGTGTATTCTACCACGCAGTAACTTGTTAGAGCACACGCTCACGCACCCACTTGCCAACTGGCGTTTCACTCACGACACGAATCACAAGCGGCCGTCGGTCGTGCAGAACGCCCGTGACCGCAGGTGTCTTCGCCTGTACTCCCACAAGTCGCTCGATGGTGTATTCCACCACGCCGCAACTTGTTAGAGCACACGCTCACGCACCCACTCGACAACTGACGTCCACTCACGACACGAACTGTGCGTGTGTACGCTCAGAATCGCTTACTGGCCAGCGGAGCACAGGCATACCAGAAAGCGCGACTCTGCAAGTGCACACTCACTTAGGCACACACGTACACGACACTTTCACAATGCTCTAGAGGGGAAAGAATGTATCACTGGGTAGTTTAAATAATCACTGCGGATTGTGTTTCATTAATATTTAATAACATGGTTTTATTCGAATAGCTCGTTGTTTTCCTAGCACTAGTTCTTATCCTAGTTAGGACCTGCCTTCCTGCCTACTTCTCACAATTACGTTTAAGCTCGAAACTAGGCTTTCAATATTTGATTCTACAGGCTCACCTTGATTCTCCTGCTACTGGATTCATCCTTGGGCTTACAGGTCTTTGGACTGGCACTAGACACTATACTTTCACTTTTCTTTTATTTCTTTGTTCCCCGTGGGAGAGCTTTGCTACCGACTAATTAAGCTGCTCCCGATCAACTGCCCTTGGCCTAATTTTCGCAGCTTGCGTTTCGCTGCTGCGAACATGTCGCCGCTGCTTGCCCGACGCCGCTGCTTGCATATCGCTGCTGCCTTCGGCCGATCGTGCCTGGCTGCTGTGACTCTGCTCGCCCTTCGTTGCGTGCACGGCGCCGTACGCATTTCGCTGCTGGCTGAGCGTCGCTGCTGACTTAGCGTCGCTGCTGACTTAGCGTCGCTGCTTGTCGCGATGCCGTTGGCTGGCCGTTGCCTTGTGCTGCCTGTGCACGAGCTCTGGATGCCCCTGCACCGTTGCTTGTGCAAATTTGCTATGCTGCCTGACAAAGTTCGCGAGCTCTGAGTACCGAGGCACCGTTACATGTGTGTGCCCAAGCTGTGGCTGCCGAGGAACCATTACTAGTGCAAGTGTTCGACTGTGCGCTATCTCTGGATACCGAGGCACCGTTACTAGGCATGGGTGCCGAGTATCTGGGGTTTCCTATGTTCTGTGCCCTGTTTTGCATGTTCTGCCTACGCCCTTGCCTTTGCCTATGCTTCTGTTTTGACAATACTGCGGGGTATACTAGACTTAAAGATATCTTATGTATCTATTTATGTAAAAGTTAAATTAATATTAGTTAATAATAATGTGGCGTCGGTTCATGCGCACCACAGTCTTTTCGCCTTATCGTCGTTTCATCTTTACAGCAATTGTAAGAACAAGATTTTGCCGAACAAACTAACGACTCAAAAGAACAAAAGACTCGAGAACCATAAAGAACAAAAGATCGAAAAATCAAAAGACCAATGAACTAAAATCGGGGACTTAATTTGTTAGTTCACTTTATAGATTATTTCAAACGAACTAATTCTGAACTAAACCGTACAAATCGGGGCGGCTGAAATGAAAAAGCAGTAGCAGCATCGAATATCTCATCGTTCTGACACTAACCAGTCACCTTAATTAGTGTCATAGCGATGAGATATTCCATAGTATGCTACAAAAAAAAAGTTAAACCGTTTTATCGAACAATAGGGCAATTTCCAAAAAGGGGCCGTCTAACAATAGCACTAAGCATCTAATATATAGAGTACTCAAACAGCGAAAAGTAGCGGTCGAGTGGTATTGGTTTATTATGACCCCTCGGCGAAGTGTTACATGAGTGAGCGTTCAGCTCTCTTTGGTGAGCAATCCAGAAACAGCAAACAGCGGCATCAAGTCAGTCGCACAACGACAGCGAAACGATGAGTATGGGCATATTTCTTTACGCTAGCCATCGTGTCGATGTATGTGTGCTATGTATGCACAAGCTCGTATATGAATGTATGCGTTGCTTGTGAAGTTTGGCAATAAGCAAATGCTTCGGCCAGCGCGCTGGCAGCCTGAAGTCAATTTTGTGTTTCGGCGTCGAGAGCCTAGAGACAGACACAGTGGCCAAAAATGGTTATCTTGCAGCGAAAATTTTAAAACTTTTGAAAACATGTGTCTTGTTCTATGAGGATAATTTTATTTAGTAATTACATATTTATATATTCCGAATTTTTTATTATGATTCATATTTTTGTCAATATTGGTAAACTCATATACAAAAAAAAAAAAATAATTATCACAACTTTTTTTTGATATTATAACTTTGCTCTACAAAATATAATATAATTATCATTATCAATCCCTCTTCTCAAAAATTAAACATAAATACACATGATGCTAAAAGTATTGCCGCCAAATAACCATTGTGGCTCACTGTAATTCAGTCTCTTAGCTCTCGATGACAAAAACAAAAACAAACATACAGTTGATTTCACGCTTGCCAGGCCCGTAGCTAAAAGTGCGAAGGGTGTGCGGTACAGAAGGGCTCTCAACAGTCAGGGGCTCACTGTTACCAAACATAAAAATGTTATTAATGGGGATATATTTGTGGAATGCAATTCGTTTGGTAAACACATATATATTTATTAATTAAGGTAATTCAAGTAGGAGTCCCTAATAAGTATTGCTCAGGGGCCCGTAAAACCCTCACAACGGCCCTGTGCCTCAGTTTGTAGGCTCTCGACGCCGAAACACAAAATTGACTTCAGGCTGCCAGTGCGGTGGCTGAAGCATTTGCCTGTTGTCAAACTTCACAATCAACGCATACATTCATAAGCAGGCCGTGCATGCATACACGCATAAATGGAAACGATCGCACAGCGCAAAGAAGTACACGCATGCTTATCGTTCCGCTGTCGTTGTGCGACTGAAGCAGTTTTGATGCTATGCACTGTTTGTACTAAGACCCGAACAGCGAGCTGCCCCGGTCAAGCATTCAGCCGAAGTCTTTATTCTCAATGCTTCTGTTCTTCTTCTTCTCTGGAGCAGCTGGTCCGAAAAATCACTCTCAATCAGCGTCAGAGCTGTTTGACGTCTCTATGTGTTCATTGCTTAGTGTAGTTATGTTCTAGCACTAAGCATCGAACATATAGAGTACTTAAACAGCGAAAAGTAGTGGCCAAGTGGTCTTCGGTTTATTATGACCCCCCGGCCCAAAGTGTTTCACGAGTGAGCGTTCGGCTCCTTTTGGTGAGTAATCCAGAAACCGCAAATAGCGGCAACAGCCATCGTTTCAATGTATGTGTGCTATGTATGCACAAGCTCGCATATGAATGTATGCGTTGCTTGTGTAGTTTGACCACTGTACTTCAGTATCTTGGCCGTCGACGAAGAAACAAAAAAATTAACTTCAGGCTGCCAGCGCGCTGGCGGAAATATTTGCCTGTTCTCAAACTTCACAAGCAACGCATACTTTCATACGCGGGCCGGGGCCGTACATACATAAACGCACACATTGAAACGATCACACAGCGCAAAGAAGTACTCACATGCTTATCGTACCGCTGTTGTTGTGCGACGGATTAGAGGTGTGGAAACATCGGTAACATCACTAAGCATCGAACATATGAAGTAATCAAACAGCGGAATCTACTCATTTGATGCAATGCGGAGACTGGGACCCCTGAAAACGAAGTATTTCACGAGTGAGCGATCGGCTCTCTTCGTTAGAAACCCCGAGAAGCACACCAGTGTTGCCAACAGCTTGGCTCTGAAAAAGGCTAGATGAGCTAAAAAATAGGACAGAAAAAGAATAAAAATAAAAAAATGTAAAAAAAAAGACAGATTATTTTTCAACCATTTATACGTTCAACTTCAAAAAATTACAGAAATACCTCAAACATGAAAACGGGCAAAAAAAAAAAATAATAGAAACTTTAAATTTGAAGTAAATTTTAAAAATTTTTATTTTCCAATTCTTTGAGAACTTCGTCAACTATATCATTTTCACAAATATTTGAATCCAGAATTCCATAAGAATTTATGGCAGCGTGTTGAGCAACAAACATTGCCAGTGCACCTTCCTGACAACGTAATTCATTGGCTACTGTAGCCTTGAAATTAATTTAGTTTGTTTGCTCAATAGGCACCGTATTCTGCACATATTTTTTTATAGTCATATACGCACTGATCTGATCAGTTTTGGGTTTATTTGCAGTATGTGCAATATGCCTTATGGGGATCTTTCCCATCGCGACAAATCCACTGTTGCACATCCGGCTGTTTTAGCCATGCGTCTCGAAACTTTTGTTTATAAACTTCTTTTGGCATTTTTACATCATAAAAGCACTAAGCAATGAACACATAGAGACGTCAAACAGCTCTAAAGCTGTTTCCAGCTGATTTTCGGACCTAGTACCCCAGTAAAGAAGAAGAACAGAACAGCTGTTCGACACTCAGTGCAAACTGTGCATAGCATCAAAACTGCTTCAGTCGCACAATGACAGCGGAACGATAAGCATGCGTGTGCTTCTTTGCGCTGTGCGATCGTTTCCATGTGTGCGTGTATGTATGCACGGCCCGCGTATGAATGTATGCGTTGCTAGTGAAGTTTGGCAATAGGCAAATGCTTCGGCCAGCGCGCTGGCAGCCTGAAGTCAATTTTGTGTTTCGGCGTCGAGAGCCTAGAGACAGACACAGTGGACAAAAATGATTATCTTGCAGCGAAAATTTTAAAACTTTTGAAAACATGTGACTTGTTCTATGAGGATAATTTTATTTAGTAATTACATATTTATGTATTCAGAATTTTTTATTTTAATTCATAAATTTTGTCAATATTCATAAACTCATATACAAAAAAAATTATAATTGTCACAACTTTTTTTTATATTATAATTTTGCTCTACAAAATATAATATAATTATGAATTTTCAATCCATGTTCTCAAAATTTAAACATAAATACACATGTTTTCTGATGCTAAAATATTGCCGCCAAATAACCATTTTGGTTCACTGTAATTCGGTCTCTTAGCTCTCGATGACAAAGACAAAAACAAACACACAGTTGATTTCACGCTGGCCAGGCCCGTAGCTAAAAGTGTGCAGGGTGTGCGGTACAACAAGGGCTCTCAACAGTCAGGGGCTCACGGATACCAAACATAAAAATGTTATTAATGCGGATATATTTGTAAAATTTAATTCCTTTGGTAAACACAAATATATTTATTAATTAATGTAATTTAAGTAGGAGTCCCTGATAAGTATTGCACAGGGGCCGTAAAACCCTCACTACGGCCCTGTGCCTCAGTCTCTAGGCTCTCGACGCCGAAACACAAAATTGACTTCAGGCTGCCAGCGCGCTGGCCGAAGCATTTGCCTATTGCCAAACTTCACTAGCAACGCATACATTCATACGCGGGCCGTGCATACATACACGCACACATGGAAACGATCGCACAGCGCAAAGAAGTACACGCATGCTTATCGTTCCGCTGTCGTTGTCCGACTGAAGCAGTTTTGATGCTATGCACAGTTTGTACTGATCGAACAGCTGTTCTGTTCTTCTTCTTTACTGGGGTACTAGGTCCGAAAATCAGCTGGAAACAGCTTTAGAGCTGTTTGACGTCTCTATGTGTTCATTGCTTAGTGATAAAAGGTTCACGAAAAGTAACGCGATATATCGATTATTCGCCATTTCAACAGAGTTGCATTTTGAATAAATGCTCATATCGATTAAAAATTTATAACAATTTAAATATAACAATTAATCAGAATCAATAAAGGACAGAAAAAAAGACAAACCAAAAAAAGGACAATTTTCCGGATAGGGGCCGTTTTCAATTTTTTCCGGATGACGCTGTTGAAATCCTGACAAATCTATCCGGAAAAAGGCTAAATTGGCAACACTGCTTTGCACTGTTTGTACTGAGAGCCGAACAGCGAGCTGCCCCAGCCGAACAGCAAGCTGCCCCGGTCGGTCGTTCAGCCGAGGTCTGCTTCTGTGCTTCTTCTTCTCTGGGGTGGCAGGTCCGAAAAATCAGCCTCTAACTGCGTCAGAGCTGTTTGACGTTTCTATGTTCATTGCTTAGTGGTTCAATGCTTAGTGGTAACATCGATGTCAATTTTGCTAATACCCTTTGCAATACTGGAAGGTAAGATCATTAAGCAATGATCAGCCGCCACAGCCGAGCTTGCAGCCGAAGTCTCTAATGCTTCAATGCTCATGCTCAATGCTTCGGGGTCTGGGGCGGCTGGATCGAAAAATCATCTAAACAACTTTTACGCTGTTTGAGGTCTCTATGTGTTCATTGTTTAGTAGTAAGATCAAGATGCACAATTTTCGATTATGTTCATGTTTTTTTATATGACTACTGAAGACAGAGTGTTGAAAACTCTCGTATGCAAAAGTTTATATGTGTCGGCTTCGTCTTATGAGCTGGTATTCAGCATGGCGGGCCAGCTGCTCTCCAACAGGCGAACGAAACTTTCTTCAAAAGTGGTAGACCAATTACTGATGTCCGCAGACATCGATGTTTTCCCACCTCTACGACTGATAGAGCTGAAAAGAATATCGACGATATATCGATACATCGATATTTTTCAATTTTAGGAAGTTTTTAAATATGGATGTTTGATATTCAGCTGAGAATTTTATATGGGAATCAAGACTTTTTAAAGGACATATTTTTGAAACTAAGCCGACAACAAAAAATTAAAACATTATATCTCGTCGAGATTTATAAGGATCAATCATTAGATCTTGACGCTTTGGAAACTGCAATCCCTCTTTTGATTAATTAATTGTATCTATAAATTAACAACTAGCGCTCTAAGAACTTCGACATATCGATGTTTTTAAAGAAAAATATCGATATATCGATGTACGTAAATAACGATGTTTTTCCAGCTCTAGAGACTGAAGCAGTTTTGATGCAATGCGCTGTTTGTACAGATAGTCGAACATGCAGCCGTCCCAGCCGAACAGCCAGCCACCCCAGCAGAGCTTCAGGTCTCTAGTCATAATGCTTCGGGGTGGCTGGATCGAAAAATGAGCGTCAAACACCTCTGACGCTGTTTGAGATCTCTATGTTTTCATTGCGTAGTGCTAGTACTCATATAATATCAATAGTTAGTGAACACAACGTGTTGTAAAAGCGGTAACAAAAGTTGAAGTTGACGTTGCTACCACCACTAAGCATCGAACATATAGAGTACTCAAACAGCAGAAAATACTCATCTGATGCAATGCAGAGACTGGGACCCCTGAACACGAAGTGTTTCAAGAGTGAGCGATCGGCTTTGTTCGGTAGAAACCGCGAGAAGCGCACATCGGCATCAAGTCAGTCGCACAACGACAGCGGAACGATGAGTACGGGTGCATTTCTTTACGCTCTGCGATCGTTTCAATGTGTGCGTGAATGTATGCACGGCCTGCGTATGAATGTATGCGTTGCTAGTGAAGTTTGGCAATAGGCAAATGCTTCGGCCAGCGCGCTGGCAGCCTGAAGTCAATTTTCTGTTTCGGCGTCGAGAGCCTAGAGACAGGCACAGTGGCCAAAAATGGTTTTTTTGCGCGAAAATTTTAAAACTTTTGAAAACATGTCTCTTGTTCTATGAGGATAATTTTTTTTAGTAATTACATATTATGTATTCCGAATTTTGTATTTTAATTCATATATTTTGTCAATATTGGTAAACTCATGTACAAAAAAAAAAATATAATTATCACAACTTTTTTTTTGATATTATAACTTTGCTCTACAAAATATAATATAATTATCAATTTTCAATCCCACTTCTCAAAAATTAAACATAAATACACATGTTTTCTGATGCTAAAATTATTGCCGCCAAATAACCATTGTGGTAAAAACAAAAACAAACACACAGTTGATTTCACGCTGGCCAGGCCCGTAGCTAAAAGTGTGCAGGGTGTGCGGTACAGAAGGGCTCTCAACAGTCAGGGGATCACTGTTACCAAACATAAAAATGTTATTAATGCGGATATATTTGAAAAATTTAATTCCTTTGGTAAACACAAATATATTTATTAATTAAGGTAATTTAAGTAGGAGTCCCTGATAAGTATTGCACAGGGACCCGTAAAACCCTCACTACGGCCATGTGTCTCAGTCTTTTGGCTCTCGACGCCGAAACAGAAAATTGACTTCAGGCTGCCAGCGCGCTGGCCAAAGCATTTGCCTATTGCCAAACTTCACTAGCAACGCATACATTCATACGCAGGCCGTGCATACATACACGCACACATTGAAACGATCGAAGGGCCCAAAAAAAAACCCCAACCCTCCTTTCCCCTCTCTTTTTGTGAGACTAATTAAATGGCCCTGTGCGCTTTTTGGTGTTTTAAAAAAAAAAGAACCCACCCCCAAAAAAAAAAAAAAACTTAATGCCCCGAGCCCCCCCACCCCAAAAAAAAAAAATTTTAACTTTTTTTTTAATTATATATATTTAAAAATTAAAAATAAAAAAAAAAAAAAAAAAAAAAAAAAAAAAAAAAAAAAAAAAAAAAAAAAAAAAAATAATAATATTTAAATATTATTATTTTTTTACACTGATTTGTGCAACCGCCTTACTTCTATTAGAATTTAAAAGCAAGGGTTTAATATTTTTGATTATTATTGTGCCGCTGCATTTTTTACTTGTTATGTGAGAGGAGACTGTTTTACAAGTGTTTTAAGTTAGACCTAACAGCTGTTAGCATGAGATTTAACAGTTACTTAACATAAGACTTAACAGCTGCATAGAACCTAGATTTTAACAGCTAATTCTACTCGTATGGCAACCTTGAGCGCTTAGATAAGACAGTGATCTGCCGCGAACATACTCCCCCCATTGGAAGGGTCAACTTTCAATCGATTTGGTCTTGATTGGCAGCACTGCTATCTTGGCGATGGCTCTCTTTGTCAATCCTGTGGCTGTGCGTATGACTGCTACTCTGACTGCTCCGTCGTCTCCAATTATTGTGCTTTCAATTCGGCCGAGAGGCCACTTCAGCGGAGGCACGTTTTCTTCCTTCAACAGAACGATGTCTCCAGGATGAATGTTTGGCTTGCGAGAGTGCCATTTGCTGCGTTCTTGTAGCGCAGAGAGGTACGAGATACTCCATTTCTGCCAGAAAGTTTGCTGCATGTGGCAGACACGCTGCCAGCGACTAAGGCGATCCATACTGAGGTGAGTCAGGCTTGGCTCATCGATGTTCGCATTCGCTTTTCCCCAAATGAAGTGACCCGGTGTGAGGATGTCTAGATCGCTTGGATTTTCTGAAATGGAACATAGAGGCCTTGAGTTCAACATAGCTGAGATCTGACAAATGAGCGTGCGAAGCTCATGAAATGTGAGGGTTGAGTTGCCAACGATGCGGTAAAAGTGGTGCTTCGCTGCCTTTACAGCAGCTTCCCATAACCCGCCAAAATGCGGAGATCGTGGTGGAATAAAGTGCCAATTTATTCCGAGGGCAAGCGCGCCGTTGACAATTTGCTGGCGCTGAGGTTCACTGATGAAGAGATCCTTAAGCTCAGCTAGCTCGTTTCGAGCGCCGACAAAATTTGTTGCGTTGTCCGTCCAAATGTCGCGTGGCTTCCCTCGAAGACTGACGAAACGTTTTAGAGCAGCGATGAAAGAAGGTGTCGACAGGTCCTCCACGAGCTCTAGATGGCATGCTTTTGTTGAGAAGCAAATGAATATTGCTATATAGCATTTTGTAGGCGCACGATTTCTCACTTCTGATTTGAAGAAGAAGGGCCCACAAAAATCTATGCCGGTTACATAAAACGTAGGGCTGGGTGTTACGCGGGCTGCTGGTAGTGGAGCCATTACTTGCTGCAGTGTGGTGGGTCGAGTGTGAAAGCAACGAATGCATTTGTTGACAACACTAGAGATGGCTTTTAGCCCTCCTATGGGCCAGTAGCGTTGCCTTATGTTTGCAAGTAGGCATTGCGGACCAGCGTGAAGAAATTTAACGTGGTAGTGCATGATTATTGACCGCGTCACAGGATGCTGTTTGGGCAATAAGATTGGATGCTTGGCCTCATACTCCAAATATGAGTTGTGCAGCCTTCCTCCAACTCGCATAAGACCTATAGAGTCGATGAATGGTTGCAAAGATTTCAGCGGACTCCGTCCAGGCAGAGACTTGCTCTCTCTGAGTGCTTTGTAGTCCTCGACAAAGTGAATCTTCTGGATGCTTCGAATCATGAGATGGGTACCCGATTTAATTTCCTGCAGTGTGATAGAGCCCCTTTGTTTTGGAGAGTCTCTGTTCACAAATCGATGCACATACGCAAATATTCGCTCCAGCTTTGCAAAGGAGTTGTGAAACTTACAATCAGCTGCGATGTCTTTGTATGACGTAGCAATGAGAACTCTGCTTCGTCGCTCTGGAAGTTCCACTGATGGTACTACCGTTTCCGGCCATTTTGACATGGGAAGGCGCAAAAAGGATGGTCCATAGTGCCATAGTTGCGAGTTGATTAGTTCAAGTGGGGTGCATCCTCGCGATAGGACGTCAGCTGGGTTCAGTTGCGAAGTGACATGATGCCACGTCATGCCTCTCGTTAGGTCCTGGATTTGCGTTACCCGATTTGCCACAAACACATTGTAGTTGGAAGGCGAGTCGCGCAACCATGCTAACGCTATTGTTGAATCTGTCCAGCAATGATATTCACATTTGAATGAAATGTCTTTTGCGACGATTGATATGAGCTCCGATAAGATTAGTGCAGAAGAGAGTTCAAGTTTAGGAATTGTTAATGTTTTTAATGGAGCTACTCTCGATTTTGAGCACAGCAAATGCGTTGAATAGTCTCCATCAACTTCAGATCTCACGTAGATGCATGCTCCATACGCTGCTATACTGGCGTCGCAGAAACCGTGGATTTCATATTTTCCTGCAGGTGCCATGATGAAGCGCGGAAACTTAAGGCTGTGAACAAAGGATAACTGCGATGTTATTTCCGTCCACGCTGAATGAAGATGCTGCGGAAGGCTCTCATCCCAATCGATGTTTTCCTTCCAAAGTGCTTGCATGAATACTTTCATCCTTGTAATGATAGGAGAGATGAGTCCCAATGGGTCGTAGAATTTTGCTAGTGTGGATAATACGCTGCGCTTTGTAGTTGGTCCGTTAGGGATAATGTCGGTGAAATTGAAGAGCAGGAAGTCAGATGCGGGGTCCCAGGCTAAACCGAGCGCCTTGGCAATACTTGTGCCGTCGTGAAACTGCATAAGCTTTTCGCAATCAGTTTCGGCTTCACCCTCAAGAGCGGCAGACTCATTCGAGCACCACTTCCTTATTGGGAATAGTCCTCTGGCGAGCAATTGCTTGACTTGCTGTCGAATTTCCGTCGCTTCCTTGATGGAGTCACCACCTGAGATCAAGTCGTCCACGTAGAAATCTTTTCGGACGATTCTTGCGGCAAGCGGAAATGATGGTTCCTCATCGTAGGTCAGCTGATGCATGGCGCGAATTGCAAGAAACGCTGCAGGCTTTGTTCCGTACGTAACTGTATTCAGGGTGTACACGTTTATTGATTCGTCGGGATTATTGCGCCACAGAATGCATTGCAAGTGTTGATCTGGTGGCGAGATACGCACGCAACGATACATCTTGGAAATATCTCCACACATAGCAACCTTGAAGAAACGAAATCTGATCAGTATGTTAAAAAGCTTGGATTGAATGGATGGGCCAGCAAATAAAAGATCATTAAGAGATGCGCCAGTTGTAGTTTTTGCTGATCCGTCAAAAACTACGCGCAACTTTGTGGATGTGCTGTCCGGTTTTTCTACACAGTGGTGAGGCAAATAAAAACGTGGTCCATCATGATGGCTGGAGGCCAATGACATGTGTCCTAGGTCGATGTATTCCTGAAGAAATGCTGAGTACTGCTCTTTCAGCTGTCGATTCCTTTGGAGTCTAGACTCGAGAGACTTGAAGCGCCTCAAAGCCCGATGGAATGAGTCTCCAAGGGCATCCAGATCCTCCTTTGCTGGTAAGCGCACTGAGTATTGTCCAGTCTCCAGGCGCGTGTAGCCTTTCAAGAATAAGTTTTCACAAATCATGTCTTCCTCCGTGACTGTTGATGTGGAATCATAGCAATTGTCGATTTCCCAAAATCGTTTGACTATATCAGTAAGGTTGTCATCCTCTGGAGGCTCCCTGCGTACGGCTGCCAACGCATGATGCTTGATGGGCTGAGAAAAAGCTCCGGAAACGATCCATCCAAGCCTTGTTTTTTGGAAAATTGGCAAGTGTCTGGCTATGTGGGTCTGCCCCACGCAAAGCAATTCGAAGAACAGGCCGGCGCCAAGTAATATTATATATCGACTCGCTGCGATTTGTAGAACGATGGATCGGCGAGTGCTATGTTCTTCGGGATATTCCAGCTGGTTATGTCGATTCCGATATGAGGGTGGTAGTCCGTGATCGTCCGTGTGACAACAGCCGAAAATGCTGCGCTGTATTTCCGATCAAGCGATTGAGCAGCGAGATCGACTGCTGCGTTCGATGACAGAGAAGCTTCACCTATTCCGGAAATTGAAACTGTTGACTTTCGCGTGACCAGTTGCAATTGGTTGGCCAGTCGACTGGTGACGAAATTCAGTTGTGATGCTGAGTCGAGCAAGGCACGACATGGTATAAAAGTACCCGCTCTGTTTTTGATGTATATGATGGCTGTGGGCAACAATACGTAGTCAGCTGACTGCTTTTCTGTGGGCTCAGGTGCGAAGTTCGAGCCAGTTGTGATTAGCGTTTGCTGCTGCTGAATTGTTCCATGCTGAGCATTGGAAGCATTTGAAGTCGAGGGGATTTGGCCTGTATGTAGCAGGGTGTGATGCTTCTGCTGGCAGTATCTGCAATGTCCAGCTCGACATTGCTGTAGGGCATGACCTTTACGAAGGCAGTTGAAGCATAGATGCATACGCTTGGCTTCATTAAAGCGGATAGAGGGAGACAGGTTGGCAAAACGTGGACATTTAGGTAGGAAGTGATCCTTTGAGTCGCATAAAAGGCACGCGTTTGCGATGCTGCTAGAGGCTACAAGTGAATTTCGACCATTCTTCTTGTGCGCATCCTGTAGGCTGGTAGATTGCAGTATAACGCCTTCCATGTTTTCCAGTTTTCGACATCTGCGCTCGATAAAGGACGCCATATTTGACCATTTCGGGATCTTCTCAGATTCCAGAGCCTCTTCCCATTTTTCCTGTGAGTTTGCGTCTAGCTTGCGACTTATTATGTTAATAAGTAGGCCATCTGCGATCTGCTCACTTGTTGCTATTGTGTCGAGAGCTCGAAGGTGAGCGTTTACGTTATCGCTAAGCGCACGTAGGCTCTGTGCAGATCCTTTTTCAACACCTGGCAACCCAAAGATCTTGCGTATGTGTCCCTGAAATTGAAGCAACTTGTTATCAAAGCGTCTTATAAGTAGTTCAATTGCCTTTTCGTAATTTGCTTCAGAGGGCTCCAATGACTTGATGGTGTCAATTGCAGCACCTTCCAGACAAGAACGCAGATGCTGTAGCTTTTCAATCTTGCTCAGATCCTCATTGCTACCAACAACTGTGTTGAACATCGCATAGAACTCGGGCCAATCTTCATATTTTCCATTAAATTTTGCCAGTTGCATCTCCGGTAGTCGAGACCGGCGACTGCAAGTTTGATTCATAGTGTCGTTGAGTCTGGGAATGGTCGTTGAATTGAGAGCAGTGTGACGAGCCTTGAGTGCGTCCAATTGTCGGGTGAGCCTTGCTTTGACCTTGAAATAAATTTCGGCGAATTCAACGCGCGTATTAGACGCCATCTCCAACAAGTCAAGCTTCTCAAGCGCGGTCTGAGCATCCACGAATTCAGCTTGCATCCCGTTTACGGCATCGATTCTCACGGACAAATCGCTCTCATCAAAACTCTCAATTTGCTCGTCAGAGTTGAAGAACTCGAGCATAGAGGTCAGTTGACGTTTTATTTGGGAGCATTTTTCGCGATAAAAGTCACTAGGATTTGGTTCAGCCATTATAGTTGGTGTTCACTGTAACGAACAAAACGCGCGCGAAAAAATGTATTTTTGTCACCACGAAACCGTAAGAAAACGAAGGAGATAAGAACAGCTAATGCTCTTTGTATATAAGAACAGTTAAAACGGTTAAATGCACTTGCACTATGTATAGCCACTTATGCATGTATGTAGGTGATAGGGCGATGTATGTGTGCGCAAAGTTTACTTATTGAGGGCCAAATTTGTTTGCGAGAGTGTGTAATAATATTTCTATTAAGACAGCTTAGAGATGAGAATATTAGTCGACAATATTCTGCGGAATAACAAATGTATGGCGCGAACTCAAAAGTTGCAAAAAGACGTATGCACTTATGTATGTATGTGTGCGATACCGAAAAAATGTTTATGTGTATGTACGTATGTACGCGAACGAAAGCGAGATCGAAAATGTTTGTAGGCACATACATATGTACGCGAAACCGCGATAAAAAATGCGACGGCAGCGATTGCGCGAATAAATTACGAATAATTTTTATAGAGATCACGTCGGGGTCACCAATGTTTACGGGTACACTGATTTGTGCAACCGCCTTACTTCTATTAGAATTTAAAAGCAAGGGTTTAATATTTTTGATTATTATTGTGCCGCTGCATTTTTTACTTGTTATGTGAGAGGAGACTGTTTTACAAGTGTTTTAAGTTAGACCTAACAGCTGTTAGCATGAGATTTAACAGTTACTTAACATAAGACTTAACAGCTGAATAGAACCTAGATTTTAACAGCTAATTCTACTCGTATGGCAACCTTGAGCGCTTAGATAAGACAGTGATCTGCCGCGAACAGTATTAAAATAAAAAAAATAAAATTATAATAATTTAATAAAAAAAAAATTTTTTATTAAAAAAAAACCCCCCTTCCAAAAAAAAAAAAGAATAAAGTGGGATTGGGGTCCATTTTTCTTGCAAACATCGATTTATAGAAAGCTTCCAAGTAGAAAAAACTCAGGAAATCGTAAAATTCAGTATTTCTAATATAAATCTAAACAAAAAGGATTTTTTTTTCAATATGTTAATATATAATTAAAAATAAATACAACATAATACCACTAAGCATCTAACATATAGAGTACTCAAACAGCGAAAAGTAGCGATCGAGTGGTTTTGGCGAAGTGTTATACGAACTGTTATATGAGTGAGCATTTCAGTTTTCTTTGGTGAGCAATCCAGAAACAGCAAACAGCGGCATGAAGTCAGTCGCACAACGACAGCGGAACGATAAGCATGAGCGTACTTCTTTGCGCTGTGCGATCGTTTCCATGTGTGCGTGTATGTATGCACGGCCCGCGTATGAATGTATGCGTTGCTAGTGAAGTTTGGCAATAGGCAAATGCTTCGGCCAGCGCGCTGGCAGCCTGAAGTCAATTTTGTGTTTCGGCGTCGAGAGCCCAGAGACTGAGGCACAGGGCCGTAGTGAGGGTTTTACGGGCCCCTGTGCAATACTTATCAGGGACTCCTACTTAAATTACATTAATTAATAAATATATTTGTGTTTACCAAAGGAATTAAATTTTACAAATATATCCGCATTAATAACATTTTTATGTTTGGTATCCGTGAGCCCCCTGACTGTTGAGAGCCCTTGTTGTACCGCACACCCTGCACACTTTTAGCTACGGGCCTGGCCAGCGTGAAATCAACTGTGTGTTTGTTTTTGTCTTTGTCATCGAGAGCTAAGAGACCGAATTACAGTGAACCAAAATGGTTATTTGGCGGCAATATTTTAGCATCAGAAAACATGTGTATTTATGTTTAAATTTTGAGAACATGGATTGAAAATTCATAATTATATTATATTTTGTAGAGCAAAATTATATAAAAAAAAGTTGTGACAATTATAATTTTTTTTGTATATGAGTTTATGAGTTTACCAATATTGACAAAATTTATGAATTAAAATAAAAAATTCTGAATACATAAATATTTAATTACTAAATAAAATTATCCTCATAGAACAAGTCACATGTTTTCAAAAGTTTTAAAATTTTCGCTGCAAGATAATCATTTTTGTCCACTGTGTCTGTCTCTAGGCTCTCGACGCCGAAACACAAAATTGCCTTCAGGCTGCCAGCGCGCTGGCCGAAGCATTTGCCTATTGCCAAACTTCACTAGCAACGCATACATTCATACGCGGGCCGTGCATACATACACGCACACATGGAAACGATCGCACAGCGCAAAGAAGTACGCGCATACTTATCGTTCCGCTGTCGTTGTGCGACTGACTTCATGCCGCTGTTTGCTGTTTCTGGATTGCTCACCAAAGAAAACTGAAATGCTCACTCATATAACACTTCGTATAACACTTCGCCGGGGGGTCATAATCCACCAAAACCACTCGACCCTTTGGTGAGCAATCCAGAAACAGCAAACAGCGGCATGAAGTCAGTCGCACAACGACAGCGGAACGATAAGCATGAGCGTACTTCTTTGCGCTGTGCGATCGTTTCCATGTGTGCGTGTATGTATGCACGGCCCGCGTATTAATTTATGCGTTGCTTGTGAAGTTTGGCAATAGGCAAATGCTTCGGCCAGCGCGCTGGCAGCCTGAAGTCAATTTTGTTTTTCGGCGTCGAGAGCCTAGAGACTGAGGCACAGGGCCGTAGTGAGGGTTTTACGGGCACCTGTGCAATACTTATCAGGGACTCCAACTTATATTACATTAATTAAATAATATATTTGTGTTTACCAAAGGAATTAAATTTTACAAATATATCCGCATTAATAACATTTTTATGTTTAGTAACCGTTAGCCCCTGACTGTTGAGAGCCCTTGTTGTACCGCACACCCTGCGCACTTTTAGCTACGGGCCTGGCCAGTGTGAAATCAACTGTGCATTTTTGTTTTTGTCATCGAGAGCTAAGAGACCGAATTACAGTGGGCCACAATGGTTATTTGGCGGCAATAATTTTAGCATCAAAAAACATGAGTATTTATGTTTAATTTTTGAAAACTGATAATTATATTATATTTTGTAGAGCAAAGTTATAAAATCAAAAAAAAGTTGTGATAATTATATTTTTTTTTGTAAATGAGTTTAAAAATATTGACAAAATTTATGAATTAAAATAAAAAATTCGGAATACATAAATTTGTAATTACTAAATAAAATTATCCTCATAGAACAAGAGACATGTTTTCAAAAGTTTTAAAATTTTCGCTGCAAGATAACCATTTTTGGCCACTGTGCCTGTCTCTAGGCTCTCGACGCCGAAAAACAAAATTGACTTTAGGCTGCCAGCACGCTGGCCGAAGCATTTGCCTATTGTCAAACTTCACTGGCATCGCATACATTCATACGCGAGCCGTGCATACATACACGCACACATAGAAGCGATTGCACAGCGCAAAGAAGTACGCGCATGCTTATCGTTCCGCTGTCGTTGTGCGACTGAAGCAGTTTTGATGCTATCACTAAGCATCGAACATATAGAGTACTCAAACAGCGGAAAATACTCATCTGATGCAATGCAGAGACTGGGACCCTTGAACACGAAGTGTTTCAAGAGTGAGCGATCGGCTTTGTTCGGTAGAAACGGCGAGAAGCGCACATCGGCATCAAGTCAGTCACATAACGACAGCGGAACGATGAGTACGGGTGCATTTCTTTACGCTCTGCGATCGTTTCAATGTGTGCGTGTATGTATGCACGGCCTGCGTATGAATGTATGCGTTGCTAGTGAAGTTTGGCAATAGGCAAATGCTTCGGCCAGCGCGCTGGCAGCCTGAAGTCAATTTTCTGTTTCGGCGTCGAGAGCCTAGAGACAGGCACAGTGGCCAAAAATGTTTATTTTGCGCGAAAATTTTAAAACTTTTGAAAACATGTGTCTTGTTCTATGAGGATAATTTTATTTAGTAATTACATATTATGTATTCCGAATTTTTTTATTTTAATTCATATATTTTGTCAATATTGGTAAACTCATGTACAAAAAAAAAAAAATATAATTATCACAACTTTTTTTTGATATAACTTTGCTCTACAAAATATAATATAATTATCAATTTTCAATCCCTCTTCTCAAAAATTAAACATAAATACACATGTTTTCTGATGCTAAAATTATTGCCGCCAAATAACCATTGTGGCTCACTGTAATTCGGTCTCTTAGCTCTCGATGACAAAAACAAAAACAAACACACAGTTGATTTCACGCTGGACAGGCCCGTAGCTAAAAGTGTGCAGGGTGTGCGGTACAGAAGGGCTCTCAACAGTCAGGGGATCACTGTTACCAAACATAAAAATGTTATTAATGCGGATATATTTGAAAAATTTAATTCCTTTGGTAAACACAAATATATTTATTAATTAAGGTAATTTAAGTAGGAGTCCCTGATAAGTATTGCACAGGGGCCCGTAAAACCCTCACTACGGCCATGTGTCTCAGTCCTTTGGCTCACGGCTCCAAAACAGAAAATTGACTTCAGGCTGCCAGCGCGCTGGCCGAAGTATTTGCCTATTGCCAAACTTCACTAGCAACGCATACATTCATACGCAGGCCGTGCATACATACACGCACACATTGAAACGATCGCAGAGCGCAAAGAAATGCACCCGTACTCATCGTTCCGCTGTCGTTGTGCGACTGAGTTGATGCCGCTGTGCGCTTTTCGCGGTTTCTAACGAAGAGAGCCGATCGCTCACTTGTGAAACACTTCGTGTTCAGGGGTCCCAGTCTCCGCAGTGCATCAGATGAGTATTTTCCGCTGTTTGAGTACTCTATATGTTCGATGCTTAGTGATGCTATGCACTGTTTGTACTGAGTGCCGAACAGCAGTTCTGTTCTTCTTCTTTTCAGGGGTCCTAGGACCGAAAAATCAGCTTCAAACTGTTTCAGAGCTGTTTGACGTCTCTATGTGTTCATTGCTTAGCGGTAATACATTTTTTTAGAGACAGTCGCTTCCAAGATTATGGTTTTTTCCAATGATACGAGGGTCGTTTGATAAGTCCGTGACTTTTTGAATAAAATATATTTTTTTCGTCAAAGAAGCGTTTTATTTCTCAACATAATCTCCTTTTAGCTCTATACACTTAGTCCAGCGTTTTTCCAATTTTTGTATTCCTTCCAAATAATAGATTTTCTCAAGGCCCTCAAAATAGTCGTTTGTTTCTGTGATGACCTCTTCATTTGACCCGAATCTCTTACCGCCGAGCCATTTCTTCATGTTTGGAAACAAAAAATAGTCACAGGGGGCTAAATCTGGAGAATATGCTGGATGGGGTAGCAGTTCGTAGCCCAATTTATGAAATTTTGCCATGCTGACTACACACGTGTGCACCCGTGCATTGTCCTGATGGAACAGCACTTTTTTTTCGCCAAATGCGGTCGTTTCTGCTTCAAATCAATATCGAATCTGTCCAAAAGCTCTGAATAATATTCGCCGGTGATCGTTTTACCCTTTTCAAGGTAATCGATGTGAATGATACCTTGTGCATCCCAAAAAACTGTGGCCATGACCTTGTTGGCCGACAGACCCACCTTGGCCTTCTTTGGTGCACGTTCACC
Source organism: Zaprionus davidi (assembly GCA_018903715.1). Taxonomy (NCBI): domain Eukaryota; kingdom Metazoa; phylum Arthropoda; class Insecta; order Diptera; family Drosophilidae; genus Zaprionus; species Zaprionus davidi. Next base: position 32,669 of record JAEIGL010000051.1, read on the forward strand.
CGGAGAAACCCACTGTCTTGATTGTTCTTTGGTCTCTGGTGTGGTGTGGTGGATCCATGTTTCGTCTACGGTAACGAAACGGCGCAAAAATTCGTTTGGATTGCGGTTGAACATCGCCAAACACTCCTTTGAAATGGTCACACGGTTGCGCTTATGGTCGTGTGTGAGCAATCGCGGCACCCATCGCGCGGAAAGCTTTTTCATGTCCAAATATTCATGTAAAATGTGATGTACCCGTTCAGTTGAGATGCCTACAGCCTCAGCTACCTCACGCACTTTCATTCTCCGATCATCCAATATCATTCCATGGATTTTGTCGACGATTTCTGGCATGACGACCTCTTTTGGGCGACCTGAACGTTCGGCATCACTTGTACTGGTACGACCACAACGGAACTCAGTAAACCATTTCTTAACCATTGAAATTGATGGTGCAGAGTCCCCATAATATTTATCAAGTCTTTCCTTGGTTTCGGTGATGGATTTTTTACGCAAAAAATAATGCTTAATTAGCACACGAAATTTACTTTTTTCCATTTTCGTTAAAATTCATGAGATCGTCTGCTTTCAATGCCTATAAAACGCAAACCAAAAAACGCAGCTTTCTCAAAATTTTACAGTCAGCTGTTAATCGATAACTGCTGACAGGAGCAGTGTTGTATTTAGAGCAGGTGCGCGGCAAATACAAAAAGTCACGGACTTATCAAACGACCCTCGTATTTAACTACGGTTCGATTTTGACAGATATCATTAATCTGTAGATATGAATAAACTGTTATGTATGTATTTTTTTAATATCTCTATCAACGGGCAACTGTCAGGCCAGTTAGCTCCTCTGTTCAATTGTCTAACGATCTTATCACTTATCTATTAGTAACGCCGCAGTACTAACGTAATCAAGTCAAACAAACGAGTTTCGTTTTGCGATAACTGACGGAAATAATTCTGTCATTTGGGATATGCGTATACAAGCTATAAATGGGCCGTATTTGCAAACAAGTGCCCAGTTTAAATCAGTACATCTAGTATTGCTACAGTTGTTCGGCTCCCGGAATATATAATATAGTTTTCATATTAACATATGATGATTTGAATAAAGTGAGTGAACACCATCAAATCCTGAATCAGTAACACTGTGCTACTAACATGACAAATATATGACATAAACATCATAAATATATCAAGTTAATGAATATAATATTAAGGATAATATTGAAATTATAAATAAATATATGTACATTATAAAAAGAAGACACATAGGAAACTCAAATTTTTTCAGTGTCAACACTACCATTATCTTTGATATGGTCACACTTCGATTGTCTAGTGCATGTAAATGAAAAATGATTGAAAATACTGTTTAGACCGTACAAATAAACAATCCTAATTTAATTGATCTATTAACAAAATTAATAAATATTTAAGTATATCATTGTTATAAATATTAAATTATATTTGAAACTTATGACAAGAACAAGCACTCCTGATTCGGAACCAGTATTTGGTTGCTATGCATTTCTGGTCACACTGTGTCAATTTGTGTATACCATACAAGTTGTCCATTTGGCTGGTTAAAAAATATTGCAAAATTTCTGGTAACAAGTGTGCTAATAAAATTATTTAAAAAAAATTATACTCCATACAATATTTAAGCCTCATTGATTATTTATTTGATGTAACCGGAAAAATATTCATTTTATCTGTGATTTATTCTCCACCATCTTAACATACATAGCGTGACAATACAGTCAGTCTAGTAACTCTTTATACATATGTATGTACAGTACATTATGTATATATATTCTGTGACACTGATTTCAATGAAACATACGCTTAAAATGTACTCAGTTTTTTCAATAGAGTGTGTGTTTTAATGTGTACTAATACTAATAACGATATCATCCGGTGCCCTGGGCCTGAGACTAGTTCGTCATCCAGCAGCTGGTCTTGTAACATGCATAGAATATTAAGCAGTCCAATCGATAATATGCCAAAATACATACATATGTAAATACATTGTTCAGTTCACGCTCAAATACATTTTCATATCTATATACATAGATACATATGTACATAATTATGTCTGCTGACACATGTACATGTATGCCCAAGAATTCCAATGCCAATGCGTACATACAAATTTATGCACTTTCTGTGAACAATTCATCTTTTATGTAAAAATGTAAGTGTTTATACTGTTAAATGATGCCCTCAAGAATTGGGTAATTCTTGCGCCTTGCCCTGGGTCAGAGATGCTTTCAAATTAGCATAGAAATGTACCTTTTGTGAATGTACAAAATGTTTTTCGATTGTCTAGGTTGAAATATTCAGTGCGCATGCCTTTGCACATATCCATACACTATTCAAATGTGTGTGTATGAGAAAGTGTCAGTTTTTATAAGTTTACGCGATTTAACTCTCCTACTCTCACATATTCACATATCCCGATTGCCACATATAAATGTCGAATATCACAAAACTGAATACTCGAAGGTATTATATAGCTCTCAGCTCTCTAAAACATTTAAAACAAATTTAGGTAGTTGCTGTTGGCCTAACAGGATTTCGTTCATCTGATCTAAGCAAGTTATGTGTAACCTTTTTTTTAGTCATAATCATGATACAATCAATGTTGATTTCTGTTTTTATTATATGAGTAGAGTTTAGCTTGATGCCATCCCTTATACGTATAAAGAGAGAGAATGTTCTCATCATATTCTTACATATCTCGATTAATAGTGAAGACCTTCGTGTCGTTATACTTATAATTGAGATAAAAAAAATTCCTTATGCTAACTTTTGTCCGCAGTACAAACCTGCGTCATTAACGTACTTAACTACGTCATTACTTGCTTTGACAGAAGTCAAGATTTTCACTTATCTTACTGCCGTAAGCCCATATGTCCATAACACTTTATAAATAAATATAGTACAAGTACCGTTTATTGCTAAGTTCTCTGCAACTCTAGTAATCTGTATTTTGTTATTGTTATATATTATTATTTAGAAGGTAAATTGCATAATATTTCGTGAAAGTACAAAATGTTCTGGTATCTGTATCCCCTAAAACATCAAACAAAACCTACAACACGCGAATAAACACTTATACAATTAACTTGCTACTAATGTAGAAATATTTAAATAATCTTAAAGATTGAAACATAATTTTCTGATAACATTTTACACGAGATAAATTTATTTGTCAAATATGCAGGCTTAAACAGAAAGTGTAATGATCTTGTGGTATCGTGACTACAATAGTTATCGATAAAGTCATTAATGTAACGCCATATGACTAAGCAATGAACACATAGAGACGTCAAACAGCTCTAAAGCAGTTTGAAGCTGATTTTTCGGACCCAGTACCCCAGGAAAGAAGAAGAACAACAGCTGTTCGACACTCAGTACAAACTGTGCATAGCATCAAAACTGCTTCAGTCGGACAACGACAGCGGAACGATAAGCATGCGTGTACTTCTTTGCGCTGTGCGATCGTTTCCATGTGTGCGTGTATGTATGCACGGCCCGCGTATGAATGTATGCGTTGCTTGTGAAGTTTGGCAATAGGCAAATGCTTCGGCCAGCGCTCTGGCAGCCTGAAGTCAATTTTCTGTTTCGGCGTAGAGAGCCTAGAGACAGGCACAGTGTCCAAAAATGGTTATCTTGCAGCGAAAATTTTAAAACTTTTGAAAACATGTCTCTTGTTCTATGAGGATAATTTTATTTAGTAATTACATATTTATGTATTCCGAATTTTTTATTTTAATTCATAAATGTTGTCAATATTGCTAAACTCATATACAAAAAAAAATATAATTATCACAACTTTTTTTTTGATATTATAACTTTGCTTGCTTTCAATTCCTCTTCTCAAAATGTAAACATAAATACACATGTTTTCTGATGCTAAAATTATTGCCGCCAAATTACCATTGTGGCTCACTGTAATTCGGTCTCTTAGCTCTCGAAGACAAAAACAAACACCCAATTGATTTCACGCTGGCCAGCCCCGTAGCTAAAAGTGCAAGAAGGGCTCTCAACAGTCAGGGGCTCACTGTTACCAAATATAAAAATGTTATTAATGCGGATATATTTGTAAAATTTAATTCCTTTGGTAAACACAAATAAATTTATTAATTAATGTAATTTAAGTAGGAGTCCCTGATAAGTATTGCACAGGTGCCCGTAAAACCCTCACTACGGCCCTGTGCCTCATTCTCTAGGCTCTCGACGCCGAAACACAAAATTGACTTCAGGTTGCCAGCACGCTGGCCGAAGCATTTTCCTATTGCCAAACTTCACTAGCAACGCATACATTCATACGCGGGCGTGCATACATACACGCACACATGGAAACGAGCGCACAGCGCAAAGAAGTACGCACATGCTTATCGTTCCGCTGTCGTGTGCGACTGAAGCAGTTTTGATGCTATGCACTGTTTGACGTCTCTATGTGTTCATTGCTTAGTGGCCATATATAACAAAAATACGACAAGAATGTGTGTACAAACCAAACAAAGTATTCAAAACGAAAAAGCCCAATATTCATTGCTTTTATTCAGTTTATAATAAATAAGAATATTAATATAATAATATACAGACTCTAGAGCTAATCTATTCTGGAATACTCTCTTACGAAAATGCACAATATTTATTGCTTATATTTAGGTTATAATAAATAATAATACGAATATAACCCGTGCGTTATACAGACCCAGGTAAAACATAACATTTTAGGCAGCAGCAATCAAATTATATACAATTTAAAAAGGATATATACACACACAATTGTGATTGGGACATTTTAATTACCGTCAAGAGCACGTTACATACCAAAAATAAAAATTATTTCTTTTCGTCTTTCTCAAAAATATATGACGTAAAGTATATATGACATACAGAAAATTCATTTGTCTTGAAATTTAACGTTCAAATTTAAATTTACCTTGAGTTTTTTAAACAGACTTTTGTTGCGTTTGTTTTTTTAAGGCTGTGCAGCGCTGAAAAGTAAAGTGAGTGAAAATATTTGTAAAATGTTTCGAGACAGACCAACAGTCGAGTGGCATACCCTTCGACCTATGTATGTTCTGGTGTAAACATATGTCCATGCTTCCAAATTATTCTCGATAGATGGCGTTCGCCTGCCTCCCTTGTTAACTGGCACTTGGTGTTATGCTCATACTTTTATGAACAACTGCTGTGTTTAAATTGAAATTTGTAAGATACGTAGATATTTAAATCAACTTAGTATGTGAAAGTAAGAAATTGGTAACTTTTATACGCCGCTTACAAATCGACTTTAAAATTTGTATTATTGATTTCTGGCAGAGGTGGGCGTGACAAAAAACATTTGAAAAAAACTTGATCAGCGTATAGTATACAAAAACCTTCATGCCAAATTGGGTAACTCTAGCTTTAATATTAGCTGACATCTGTGTGTTCACACAGACAGACATGGCTCAATCGACTCGGCTAGTGATCCTGAGCAAGAATATATATACTTTATGGGGTCTCCCACGCCTCCTTATGCCTGTCACATACATTTGCAGAAAGCTAGTATACCCTTTTTAGACCATTTGCCATTGCAAAGGCATTGTCGAAGGGTATAAAAAGTTGTAGTCCAAAACATTAGCAACATAATAGAAACCAACGCTTATGTTTGCTGAGCTCACTATGTTCGCGGGATATGCTATAAAGCCCTGATATTTTATTATATACCCTCATTTCTCGTGCTGGTTCAGCCATAATTGGGCGTTCCTGTCATTGAATTTTGTTTAGTAATTATGTTTTTAACGGCAACCATCTATAACATTTCAAATTCACAGTTATTATAACCAATGGCAACAATCGATGGAAGACCGGCGCAATATGGAATTACACTCAAGCAGTTACGGGAACTTATGGATCATCGGGGAAGAGAAGGTGTAGAAAAAATAAATGAACTTGGTGGCATTCATGAGATATGCAAAAAGCTCTATACATCTCCAAATGAAGGTAATTCAATTAGATTAAAAACCAATAACATAAATAAGCATAGAATCATAGGTCCGTCACTGTAAAGAGTCATACAGATAAAAAACGGTGCATATAATTGAATGTTTGAAGATTATTTCATGCAAATGATTGCGCGTCAAATGCTCTGTCCGCTTTCCATTTCCAATTTTGATATACTCTTTCCAATATTTCAGCCGAATTGTTCTCCAACGCGTCATTTGAAGCGTGCTTGTCTCTATAGACATTAGATTTAACATAGCCCCAAAACAAAATAGTCTGAAGGCGTTAATCCGCACGATCTAGTCCCGAACATGAAATAAAATGTAAACCTCTCACTCGCCACTCTCAATAAGTCCATTGTTAGCTCTTGCATTTTGGCAAAGATAAAGTTTAATGTCATCTCACGGTAACGCTCACCATTCACAATTATGTACGTTTCGCATCATCTTCAAAGAAGTACGGTCCAATGATGGTCATCATTAACAATGTCCGATACAGCTGCAATCTTTTTTACAGTTCTCACTCTACGTAAGCGTGCGATGAACTTTCTTAACAGAGCACGCATTTTGATAATAAAATGCAATAATTTGCAGCGCATTGTTCGTTTGTATGACGATTCATGGTTGAATTATAGACCAAACTGAATATGTTTAACAGTGATACAAAACACGAAACGTGCGTCAGCTGTTTAAACCAGTGTAAGCCAAAAAGATAATAGCTAAAAAATCAGCCTTTATATGTGTATATTTATATATTTTACTCGTGCTCTGGTAATGAAGTCGTTTGTTTGCCTTCTTCATTTTCGTGCACACATAATAAAAAGGATCCAGAGCATGATCTGCTGTATTTCAGCGATATTCACTATTCGATACAGCTCTCATATGCATATATTTAAAATATATATATATATATACAGTATGTCAAGAAAAACTACAGATATGTACACAAAAATAACATTTACTTGTAAAGAGTTAGAGGTGGGGAAACATTGATGTCATCGATGTTTTCCAAACATCGGTAACATCGATGTCAATTTTGCTAATATCCATGTTTTTCCATCTCGAATTCTGAATACCAAAATTCGTGATAAAACGTGAAAATTGTAAGTATCCAAATTAGGGGTGGGAAAACATCGATGTCCGCGGGTATCGATGTTTTCAAAGTAAAAAAAATTTTTTTAATTTTTTAAAGACAAAACAATAGCTAAACTTTATTAAGGGCATTGTTTTTGTTTAGGAACAGTAATTGATCTACCACTTTTGGAGACAGTCTCGTTCGCCTGTCGGAGATCAGCTGGCCAGACTTGCTAAATACCTGCTCACAAGACGAAGCCGGCACAGATAAACTTTTGCATACGAGAGTTTTCAACACTCTGTCTAAATAAACATGAACATAATCGAAAATTGTGCATCTTGATCTTACCACTAAGCAATGAACACTTAGAGACCTTAAACAGCGTAAAAGTAGTTTGAGGTGATTTTTCGATCCAGCCACGCTCCAGAGCCCGAAGCATTGAGCATGCGGCTGCTTGTTTGGCTGTTCATTGCTTTGTGATGTTACCTTCCAGTATTGCAAAGGGCCACATTTTTCATTTGAATTTGTCTTCCCCTAAGTTAATTTGGATACTTACAATTTCCATGTTTTAGTACGAATTTTGGTATTCAGAACTCGAGGTGGAACAACATCGATGTTAGCAAATATGACATCGATGTTACCGATGATTGGAAAACATCGATGACATCGATGTTGGCATCGATGTTTCCCCACCTCTAATCCAAATTAACTTAGTGGAAGAAAAATTCAAATGAAAAATGTAATGCTTTGCAATACTGGTAGGTAAGATCACTAAGCAATGAACAACCGAACATGTAGCCGCCCCAGCCGAGCGTGCAGCCGAAGTCTCTAAAGCCTCAATGCTCATGCCACTAAGCATCTAACATATAGAGTACTCAAACAGCAAAAAGTAGCGGACGAGTGGTTTTGGTTTATTATGACCCCCCGGCGAAGTGTTATACGAAGTGCTATATGAGTGAGCGTTCAGCTCTCTTTGGTGATCAATCCAGAAACAGCAAACAGCGGCATCAAGTCAGTCGCACAACGGCAGCGAAACGAAGAGTATGGACATATTTCTTTGCGCTAGCCATCGTGTCGATGTATGTGTGCTATGTATGCACAAGCTAGTATATGAATGTATGCGTTGCTTGTGAAGTTTGGCAATAAGCAAATGCTTCGGCTCTACAAAATATAATATAATTATGAATTTTCAATCCATCTTCTCAAAAATTAAACATAAATACACATGTTTTCTCATGCTAAAATATTGCCTCCAAATAACCATTTTGGCTCACTGTAATTCGGTCTCTTAGCTCTCGATGACAAAGACAAAAACAAACACACAGTTGATTTCACGCTGGACAGGCTCGTAGCTAAAAGTGTGCAGGGTGTGCGGTACAACAAGGGCTCTCAACAGTCAGGGGCTCACGGTTACCAAACATAAAAATGTTATTAATGCGGATATATTTGTAAAATTTAATTCCTTTGGTAAACACAAATATATTTATTAATTAATGTAATTTAAGTAGGAGTCCCTGATAAGTACTGCTCAGGGGCCCGTAAAACCGTCACTACGGCGCTGTGCCTCAGTCTCTAGGCTCTCGACGCTGAAACACAAAATTGACTTCGGGCTGTCAGCGCGCTGGCCGAAGAATTTGCCTATTGCCAAACTTCACTAGCAACGCATACATTCATACGCGGGCCGTGCATACACGCACACATGGAAACGATCGCACAGCGCAAAGAAGTATGCGCATGCTTATCGTTCCGCTGTCATTGTGCGACTGACTTGATGCCGCTGTTTGCTGTTTCTGGATTGCTCACCAAAGAGAGCTGAACGCTCACTCATATAACACTTCGTATAACACTTCGCCGGGGGGTCATAATGAACCAAAACCACTCGTCCGCTACTTTTTGCTGTTTGAGTACTCTATACGTTATATGCTTATTGCTCATGCGTCCAAACCTTCGGTCTCTGGGGCGGCTGGATCCAAAAATCACCCCAAACAAATTTTACGCTATTTGAGGTCTCTATGTGATCATTACTTAGTGGTAAGATCAACATCTAAACGATATTTCTCCGACGAACTAAAAAACACATACCTCCACGCGGAGCTATGTCGCTTTGAAACGGCATTATTTCGAACTAAAATTGCGACGGACACAAAAATGAGAAATTAATTTCGGGGCGATCGGCAAAAAAACACAATAGTGTAAAGTTAAAGGTTGATTTTTAATTGAAAAGTTGATTTTTGTTTTAAAGTTGATTTTTATTTATTTGAGGAAGCAGCAAAGGTGCCGCTTCCAACGTTCAGTTGAATCTGGTTTTTACATTATTCCTTAGGTTCTATGTAAGCCTAAGTCTCATTGCTGCGCTGCCCACAGTTGGACAGCAGAGAGAGACGGTTATGTATATAAATGTATTTATGCTCTCTTAAGCTGGAGCGCTAGGGTATATGCATATGTATATATGATTGGTCAGGCGGTCGGCGAGTGTGACAGAATGAGCGCGCCGATCGACTCATATTTCGGCCACTTGGGTTTAAGACCGGGGCTTTGTTTTTGTAAACACTGCAACAAAGTATTACAGTCTGTTCACTTTAAGTACTCTTGGTACAGTACTATAGGTATTCAATATATATACATACTACATCTCCATCCTTTTGAAAAATAACGTAATATTATGAAGTTATTTTATAAGATTAATTTTTTTTAATTAGAAAGGAAAGTTTTCTTAAAAAATAAATTTTTTTTTTGTTTAGTTTTTTTTTTGTTTTTTTATACCCTTCGACCATTGAAAATGGTCAAAAAAGCGTATACTAACTTTGTGCAAATGTATGTAACAAGCAGAAGGAGGCGTGGCAGACCCCACAAAGTATATATATTCTTGCTCAGGATCACTAGCCGAGTCGATTGAGCCATGTCTGGATGTCCGGATGTCCAGACGACAGATGAGCACACAGATCTCAGCTATTATAAGAGCTAGAGTCACCAAATTTGACATGAAGATTTCTGTGTACCAGGCGCAGATCAAGTTTATTTCAAATGTGCCACGCCCACCGCCCCCACAAATCAATAATTTAATTTTTGAACTCAATTTGTAAGCGCTGTATAAAAGATACAACTTTCTGACTTTAACATATACTAAGCTGAATGAAATATCTACGGGATTAATTTCAAAGCATGTGCATATGCATATGTGTATGAATTTAACAAATTAAACTACACGGAAACATAGGTCGAAGGGTATACCACTGTCGCATTTTGTGCGACTGTTACTCTCGTTTTTTTTGGTAATATATTAAATTACAAATAATATTCAAATGTAAGGAAGTATTTTTGTCTTAGCATGGCCATACTAATTACAATTATGAAATAAACATTTTTAACCTATCCTTATGTACTTTCTGTTCTTTGTTCTTTTTATTTCTAATTACTATGTTATTATTCTTTTCTATTCTAATTACTTCAAATGGTCCTAGATACATTGGTTCTAGTTTATGACCTGTTTCGTTTTTTATTAAAACGTTATCTCCTATATTTAGTTTATTATCGCTAACTTTCTTATCATAATTGTTTTTTTGTTTTATTTTATTGCTTTCTAATAATATGTGTGCCCTCTTGTACGCGTTTTCTAGTCTAAATTTAACTTCTCTAGCGTAGTCATCTACGTTATATATAGGGTCTATATTATCTATGCTACTAAGTTGTTTTGCTAAGTTACTAGTTTTACCATATACAAGTTCATATTGACAGTAATTATATGTTACGGATGGTGTAGTGTTAAAACAATACACAATACAGTCAGTTTTATCTACTGATATATATGAACGAATGTATTCGTTGAAGGTTCTATGACTTCTTTCGACGGTACCTAGTGTCTGGTGGTGGTGAGCTGTAGGCATTATTTTGTCTATTTTTAAATATTTGCACAAGTCGGCTATAATGCTATTTTTATATTCTATTCCCATGTCCGTAATGAACGACTTCATTGGACCGTACTTCAGAATAAAAGATTCAAATATAGCTTTTGCAACTGTATTTGCATTTTAATTGGGAATTGGTATGGCAACTAAATATTTTGTTAAGTCACAGATTAGAGTGACTGCATATTCATTACCATTTCCAGATTTGGGTAGTGGACCAATAATGTCTACTATCACTCTGTCAAAAGCGAAAATGGGTGTCTCTGTTAGTGTAAGGGGTGTTTTTATATGTGTCGTTGTTTTGCCTGTATGATCTCCTTGAATTGGATCGTCATGGTATGTAAACAGTATCGCTTCTTGATCTTTTTGATCATATATTTGGGTCACCGGTCACCGGCTTGAGTAGTGCTACTCTTAATAGTTTTAATAATTTATTGCCCATTTTATTAAAAAAGTCTATTGAAATTGTTTCAAAGATCTTTTCGCTCGGTGCCACTTTGAGTTGGCTGATCTCGTGTATACCGGCTTGTGTTTCAAGCCTTTGGAAGAACTGACCTAAGTCTAGAATTCCATTGGTGTACAGATCACTAACATCAATTCTTGCTATAAGTTTATTTCCACGTTTAAATAAACATTTTGATTCAGTTATTCGCAAGGTCACTACTTTTCGTATTTCGTCATTATTAATGACTTCGTATACGTTGGGCTTAGAAGCGTTAACAAGAATTTCTTCTCGTTGATTTATATTTATTTCTGCGCAGAAATTTTTCTGTTTACTTTGTTGTCTTGTAGTGACTTTTAAGACGTTTGCTGACAGTTTCCTTCAGTTCATTTATAGTAATACGTGACAGTGCATCTGCCACAAAATTGTCTTTTCTCTTTAGATACTCTACAGTGAAATCATATTCTTCTAATTCCAACCTCATGCATGTCAATTTTAAACTTGGGTTAACCATCGAAAAAAGATATGTAAGTGGTCTGTGATCGGTTTTTACTAGGAAGTGTTTGCCATAGATATATGGTCGAAAATGTACTATTGCCCAGTGTATCGCTGCTAACTCTTGTTCTGTTGTGCTCTTATTACTTTCACCCTTTGTGAATGATCTAGATGCGTATGCAACTGGAAGTTGGAGTCCATTATGGCTTTGATTTAAAACTGCTCCCCATGCTTGCTTACTTGCATCTGTTATTATGCAAAATTCTTTGCTAAATGTCAGGATATTGTAGCAAGGTTGGATTCATTAACGCTTGCTTCAAATAATCGAATGCGTTCTGGCATTCTTCTGTCCATTCAAAAGGAACATTCTTTCTACATAACCTCGTTATGTGCCGTGAATAGTCAGCGAAGTTTTTTATAAAACGTCGATAGTAATTGCAGAATGCAATAAATCTTCTAGCGCTATCTGCATCTGTGGGAATTAGATACTTTTGGATGACGTCATATTTCTTGTCATCAGGCAAGATTCCTTTATCAGTGCATTTATGGCCTAAAAAGGTTACTTCATGCATGAAGAACGAACATTTTTCTGGGTGTAATTTGACGTTATACATCTTGCATATGTCAAAAACGTTTGTTCAATTTTTAACCATATGTTTTTCGGAGCAACCAATTACAACAAGTCGTCCATGTATAGGAAAGCTTACGATGGTTCTAAACCAGAGAATGCTATAGTCATCATTCTTTGGAATGAATTGGGCGCTATTTTTAAGCCGTATGGCAGTCGCATGAAGCGATATGAGCCGTTGATCGTTGAAAATGACTTTATATTTCTAGAATTTTCATCAAGTTCTATTTGATGAAAGCCAGATATTAAGTCTAGACATGAGAAATATTTTGCTCTTCCTAATTGATCGAGTATATCGTCTATTCTAGGGAGCGGGAATTTATCGGACAGTAGTTTTTTATTTATTTGACGATAGTCAATTACTAATCGCCTTCTTTTTTTATTAGAATCCGGTAGAGCTTCTTTCGGAACAAGTAGCAGTGGGCTGTTGTATTCTGATACAGATGGTTCTACTATTTTGTCTACAATTAGTTTTTGTACTTGGTACTTTATATGTTCTATGTGGTTGTGAGGGTTTCTGTAGTTCTTTTGTATAAACTGGTTCATTGTCTTTCAATCTCAATTTTTGGTTATAAAAATTATTTGTTGTAATTGATTCGGTTTCAAGTCCGAATACATCACTGTATTGTATGCATAATTTTTCAAGTGTGTTTTTGAAAAGTGGAGGAAAATTTTTTTTTAGCTTTGCCAATACATTTTCCGTTCTTTCTGTGTTATCGGATTTAATGACGTTGTAATTTTCTAATGATTCGTATTCTATTTTGTCTAGGTTCACCATTTGATTATTTGCTGTTGTATTTAGTAATCGGACAATAGCCATGTTAGCCTTTGCTACCATATTTGCTATAAAAATACCAGGTTGAATTTCTTGGTTAGGTATTAATATATATCAGACGGACTTATTGAAATTATACGGACTACTTCAGATCTTGCTGGTAGAAGAGTTGTGTTATTTCCAGCATTGTATGTAATTGGTACATAAATCGGATATTTTAAGTTATTGGTTCTAATTATAAACCAGAATTTATTTAGTTTGAAGTCAAGTTGGCAATTGTACTTCTTAATAAAGTCAATGCCTAGTATACCATCACATGGTATTGGAAATTTTAAATTAACAACATGAAAATTATGTTGTATTACGAATTTTCCTGTTTGAATTTCTGTATTGATCATTCCTATGGAGTGTTCGACACCTTGGCCTATGCCTTGAATATTTATCTGTTGATTTTATCAACGTTCGTGGATTCTATGACATTTTCTTTTAAAAGTGAAATGTCTGCTCCAGTGTCTATTATGAATGTCAAGTTTTTGTTTGTTTCTACATTTGAAAAATTTGCATATATATTTAGATTGAGATTGATTGAATAAACTAGTTTTGTGTATCTAAAGGTGCTTGTTGCCTTTGTGAGGAACCTTGTGTAATTCGGACATTGTTGTTATTGTTATTTGTGTTGTTATAACTTCTACCTCGATTAGAGTTGTTATTACCGCGGTTACTGCCTCCTCGGTTACCTCGGTTATTGTTTCTGTTCCTGTTGTAATTGTTATATGGTAATTGTTATAATTTCCATTATTGTTTCTGCCACTATTTGAGTTGCCATTACGGTTGCCTCTATTTTGACGACAGAACAATACTGCGTCGCTCTTCCCAGTACAGCTACCAACGAACTTTCAGATAGCGTCGTTCATTGTATTGAAAGTACCAGCTTGCATTATAAGCTTTACTTTCTCTTTGGAACAATTTGTGGTCATAGCCTTGATAGCATGTTGTGTGCTATATTTATTGGCTAGATCGAGTGAAAGTCCATCACTGATATATGCACTTTCAAGAGCCTTAGTCATATGTTCAACCTCTTTTATATATTATATCCTTTAATTGAGTTCATGATATTTAGAGCATCTATACTAAAACTTGTCAAGTTTTCAGCTTTACCATCAAAGTCAGGTATATGCTTTGATGCTGTATTTAGAAAATGAATATTGGTTTGCGCCATTGTATTTTCTGTTTTGAGATTATCGGACTGTTCTTGATCTGATAGTTCAGCTAATGATAATGTAGCTGGAATAGTTAAATTTAACAGATCTTTTTCTTCGATGTCTGTATATTTTTCTTCAAGCTCGGTGTCCTCTAAATCAATTTCTTCTGGTTCTATTGATTCAGATTGTTCGTCCGCATCGATCGTTAAAGGGGTATTTAGTATTGTTGGAATTGATATTTCCTAACTACATTTTTCTTTAACTGTTATCAAGTTTAATCGAAGTTTGATTAATAGTCTTGATAACTTAGACCAGTTTTCTGAATTGATTATTTTCATATATATATTAGTTTTCGTGCTTATATATTAGTTTTCGTGCTTCATTAAAGCAGTCGACTTATATTGACTCATGTTTTTGTTTGTATTGTATTTACCTGTATAGGCCTCTATGGCGATAAGCACTTATAAGTCATATCGAATTGAATTTTTATATTTTTATCAATGTGCATATTTCATGCCATTCCATTATGGATCCATACTTTAGATAATTTTTAAATTAAATTTTTGAGTTTTATTTGTAATTTATTATATTTTCAATGTTGTTTGTGTTCCTTTTTTTTCTTCTTTACATTAAATTTTGTCCAGATCATTTCCCTGGCTCATGTATTTTTTTTTTAACATTTATTGTGTAATTTATACAATTTATAAAAGCAATTTGTGCACAATATTACAACAATTATTATTAACAGGATTTGTATTAAATTGAAATCATTTTTTTTTGTCTCTACTTTATTAATAACATTTGCTGTGGAGTCCACTGACTTAACGTCTACTATTGCCATCTTGGGCATATATATATTTATTTTGTATTTAAAGCTGTGTTGTATTGTCGGTAAATTTTCCTATTGCGTTACTTTGCATTTACCTTAACAATTTTTCCTGCCTATTGATTTGTAAAGCTTTACGGGCTATACTTTTAATCGAGCGGATATGGTTCCGCAGAATTTTAAAAATTTTTCTTATAATATTGCATTTCGGTTTACAAGTTTTCCTGCCTATTGTTTCATATAGCTTTACAGGTTATACTTCTATTCGAGCGGAAATGGTTCCGCAAAATTTTACAAATTTTTTCTTATAATATTAATATTAATGTAAAGTTAAAGATGTATTGTCATGTTATGTTAGAGATGTTATCTGCGTCAGCTGGTCGTCGCCGTCTTGGCTACGCTGACGCTCGTTCGTTGGCGAAAGTTGCGGGGGTGCCCCTCTCGCTGCTGTCTTTCTGCTGCTGATGTCCGGGGCCTATGAGCACCGGCGGGGCCGGCGCTGGTCTTCACACTGGTCTTTTAGTTTCTTCGCACGGAGCATGTGGATTTACATGCTGGGGAGTATATTGGTCCAGGGCAGTCGTTCGGGCAGACCTTCGGCCTTTTCGGCAACGGCTTGGGAGAAGATGGTTTTATGGTAATTTTTTATTTATAATTTCTATATTAGCTGAGTGAGCTGCGGTTTTGGGATTTCGTTTCTGGAGGGTTTCTTTGAGAAAATCTAACTCGGCGGTTAGTTTTTGTGCCGTAGCCCATGGGGGTTTGTTTTTCACACCTCCTCGTTTTCCCATTACCGCACTCTACTCACTCAGTCTTTTCGGTGTCCAATCTCCAGGTCTCGTTCTATGACGAGAGTTCCGCCGGCTCCGACTCCAGGTCTCCCGCGTTTAGATTTATGCTGAAAAGTTGTACGTTATGTTTCATTCATATTTTCGCTGCAATCGTTGTTTATAACATAATAGCTGCTTTCCTCTGATTTTTGTTTTAAAGTTGATTTTTATTTATTTGAGGAAGCAGCAAAGGTGCCGCTTCCAACGTTCAGTTGAATCTGGTTTTTACATTATTCCTTAGGTTCTATGTAAGCCTAAGTCTCATTGCTGCGCTGCCCACAGTTGGACAGCAGAGAGGGACGGTTATGTATATAAATGTATTTATGCTCTCTTAAGCTGGAGCGCTGGGTATATGTATATGTATATATGTTCGGTAAGGCGGTCGGCGAGTGTGACAGAATGCTGACACTTGCACTTTCTGTGAGCGCGCCGATCGACTCATATTTCGGCCACTTGGGTTTAAGACCGGGGCTTTGTTTATGTAAACACTGCAACAAAGTATTACAGTGTGTTCACTTTAAGTACTCTTGGTACAGTAGGTATTCAATATATATACATACTACAATGGAATGTCATTAGATGTGTAATTTCAATGATGATATTCAACAGCCTAAAACGTTGTAAAACAGCACGTGTGCGGCGTCGAAAGTAATTATTTCACAAAAACGAAAAATCGCGCGCGCGATTTTATTTTTTAAAAAATTTTC
The DNA here is from genome assembly GCA_018903715.1 of Zaprionus davidi. NCBI lineage: Eukaryota > Metazoa > Arthropoda > Insecta > Diptera > Drosophilidae > Zaprionus > Zaprionus davidi. The sequence goes on from JAEIGL010000051.1 coordinate 49,547, forward strand.
GCCTGCTGCGCACTTTTTCTCAACACTTGAATCGACATAGGCATAGCGACATATCTCCGCCTAGTACACTTTTCGGGAGGAATTATGTATGTTGTTTTTTTCTGACGGAGCTATATCGTTTTGCAAACGTCATATCTCCGAGCGGAGGTATGATGTTTTCTAAACGACATTTCTCCGCCAAACTAAAAACGACATACCTCCGCGCGGAGCTATGTCGCTTTGAAACGACATTATTCCGCGCGGAGATATGACGTTTTCTAAAGGCAAAAAATTTTTGAAAAAAAAATTGCGCGCGCGATTTTATTTTTTCAAAAACTGTTCGCCTGCAGCACACTTTTTCACTTGAGTCAACATATCTTCGGCGAACTAAGGGCGACATATCTCCGTAGTTTTCTTATTGGCGGAGTTATGTCGCTTTCAAAACGACATCTCTATCTCCGCAAACTAAAAACGATATATGTATCTCCGCGCTGACTAAGGGTGACATATCTTCGTCGTTTTCTTATTCGCGGAGCTATGTCGCTTTCAAAACGACATATCTCCGAAAAAAAAAAACGTATATCCGCGCGGAACTATGTCGTTTTATAACGACATTATTCCGCGCGGAGATATGACGTTTTTAGATAGACGGAGATATGTCACGCGGACTTATGTCGTTACCCCGTACTGAAGAGTGTTGAAAACTATCGTATGCAAAAGTTTATGTGTGCCGGGTTCGTCTTGTGAGTCTGAGCAGGAAGTTGAACGAGAAAGTCGTTGAAAAGAAGTTGTAAAAGACAGACAAATCCTTTGGCTTTTCAAAATAAAGACGTCGATCGGTTAAGTTGGACTGTCGTTAATCATGTTGCAAGAGCATCAAACTCATTTTTGTTAAAGTAGAACCTAAATTAAGTGAAGAAACTTTATATTTGTACTATCTAATATACTATCAGCTAATATATAAATAAATTTTACATATATATTGCATTGCGCTTTGCAGGCCTCAGCGGGTCAAAAGTTGACGAAGAGCACAGGCGTGAAACGTTTGGCTCGAATGTAATACCACCGAAACCCCCAAAAACATTTTTAACACTCGTCTGGGAGGCGCTTCAAGATGTAACCCTTATTATTTTAGAAGTAGCTGCATTAGTATCACTTGGTCTATCATTTTACAAGCCCGCCGATGAAGAGGAAAAGCGTAAGTGCAATTTATTACCTCATGATATGGATTCCTCATCTTACCAGATTCATTTCAATTTTGTCATATGTTTGTAGCTTTACTTGAAGTGGAAGAAGAACATCATGGTTGGATTGAGGGTTTAGCTATTCTTATATCGGTTATTGTCGTCGTTATCGTTACTGCCTTTAATGACTACTCAAAAGAGCGACAATTTCGTGGCTTACAGAGTCGCATCGAAGGCGAGCACAAATTTTCAGTGATTCGGGGGGGAGAAGTTTGTCAAATATCAGTTGGCGATATACTTGTTGGTGATATTGCACAGATTAAGTATGGTGATCTACTGCCAGCCGATGGCTGCCTTATACAAAGCAACGATCTTAAGGTAAGCAACCCCTGCATTTAATACATAAACATAAACATAATATACTATATACACTTCGATTAGATTGACGAATCTTCATTAACTGGCGAATCGGATCATGTGAAAAAGAGCACAGATTTCGATCCTATGGTACTCTCTGGTACCCATGTCATGGAAGGCAGTGGCAAAATGGTTGTTACAGCTGTTGGAGTTAATTCCCAAGCTGGTATTATTTTCACTCTGCTTGGCGCTGCGGTAGACGAACAGGAAGCTGAGATAAAAAAGAAGAAAAAAGGTACGTTCAAAAGAGGACAAAAAACTTGTTTAATATTTTTTAGAGCATATCTATCTATACGTCACGTCTCTTTTTGTTTCTAATCTTTTGCTTCTGACTAAAATTAAAACTCAACTGTCACTAAGCAATGAACACATAGAGACGTCAAACAGCTCTGAAACAGTTTAAGCTGATTTTTCGGACCTAGTACCCCAGAAAAGAAGAAGAACAGAACAGCTGTTCGGCACTCAGTACAAACAGTGCATAGCATAAAAACTGCTTCAGTCGCACAACGACAGCGGAACGATAAGCAAACTTCTCAATACTTTTGTTACGATATTTATTATGTACCTGAGATTGCAAAAATATTACGCTGGCTTAAACTTATTCAACCGACGACTTTGATTCTGTATGGATTTATTTTTAGTTCATCTGGAAACAGGCCTTTAATTGTTGAATATGTCTAATAAATAATATGTCTAATAAATACTATGATTATTAAACATACTTACTACCGATAATATTTATAATTATATCGTTTATGTTTTATATTTTTTATTTTTCCATATTCGAATTGTCATCCGTGAATTGCATGATGTCAATTGATTGAACCATCTTTAATCTCCTTCATCTACTTTTAAAAACCAACCAATCTATCAACCAACCAAACCAAATCAATCAAACCAACCAAACCAAACCAATCCAATCAAACCAAAACCAAACCAATTAATCGAACAACCAATCAAACTGCCACCAAAAACACCAAAATGTAACATAATGTTATCAAAAAATGGAACAACGAATAATATTTCAATAATTCAGAAGCTAAAAAGGCGGGCAAGCAAAAGAGCAAAAGCTTGACAGGTGAAATAATTTTTATATTGTAAAAAATACATTAACGATGTTGAAATCTATATGAACTTCTGGAGACTAATACAATTAATTCCTTATCATAAATATATAAAAAGAGTTGAAGCAGAAGACTCGGTATAAACTGTGTTTAAGTCGTTGGCTAAGAATTCTTCTTTTCAAATATACATATATTTACTAATTTCTTTAGATTTCTTAGAGATAGTTATAATATTTATATAATTTTGCATAAAATACAGGTGATAATGATGGCCGCACCCCCGTGAAAGCAACAATCAATGCACCACAGGTGCGTGCAGCTGCTAGTGAGCCTATTAAAACGGAATCTGATGGAAATCATGTGCAACAACAGTCAACATCGAATGCCGAGACTGGTCACAAAAAGGAGAAGTCTGTGCTGCAGGCTAAGCTTACAAAACTAGCCATACAGATTGGATACGCTGGTTCCACCATTGCCGTGCTTACCGTTATCATACTAATCATACAGTTCTGCGTCAAGACATTCGTGATCGACAACAAGCCATGGAAGAACACCTATGCAAATAATCTAGTCAAGCATTTGATTATTGGTGTCACAGTATTAGTGGTGGCAGTGCCTGAGGGACTCCCGCTGGCTGTAACATTATCTTTAGCCTACTCAGTAAAGGTAAAAGCTGTCATTCAATGTATCCCGTCTTTAACTAATAAAATTCTTTCCTCTACACAGAAAATGATGAAAGATAATAATTTGGTGCGTCATTTGGATGCGTGCGAGACAATGGGCAATGCAACTGCAATTTGTTCAGATAAGACTGGTACTCTTACCACTAATCGCATGACTGTCGTGCAATCCTACATATGTGAAAAGCTTTGTAAGGTACTGCCAACGCTAAATGATATACCACAGCAAGTGGGCAACTTAATTACAATGGGTATCTCAGTTAATTCAGCCTATACTTCCAACATTATGGTGAGAAACAAATGAAAACATATACAAATATTAAATAGATTTAAATATATTTAAAAATTTTGTATTTGAATTGAACTAAGTATATATTGTTTTGAATTATATTTTTACATTATTATATTTACAGCCTGGTCATAATCCTGGCGATTTACCCATTCAAGTTGGCAATAAAACGGAGTGCGCTCTCTTGGGATTTGTACAAGGTTTGGGAGTGAAGTATCAATCAATACGAGATGAAATACCAGAGGATAGATTTACACGTGTCTATACGTTTAACTCGGTGCGTAAGAGCATGGGCACGGTTATTCCTCGACCCAACGGTGGATACCGCTTGTACACCAAAGGTGCATCAGAAATCATTATGAAAAAGTAATTAAAGAAGAAAACAACTGAAAGTTATAACATTATATACTCACACATAATTCTTTTAGATGTTCATATATATATGGCCACGAGGCAACTTTGGAAACGTTCACACGCGATATGCAGGATCGTCTGATACGTGAAGTTATAGAGCCAATGGCATGCGATGGTCTGCGTACTATATCAGTTGCCTACCGTGACTTCGTGACCGGTAAAGCGGCGGTCAATGAGGTGCACATTGATAGTGAACCCAACTGGGATGATGAAGAAAACATAATGACAAATCTGACCTGTTTATGTGTTGTTGGCATAGAAGATCCAGTGCGCCCTGAAGTTCCCGACGCTATACGCAAGTGCCAACGTGCTGGGATTACCGTACGTATGGTGACAGGCGATAACATAAACACCGCTCGTTCCATAGCAAGCAAGTGTGGCATTTTAAAGCCAAATGATGATTTTCTCATACTGGAAGGTAAAGAGTTTAACGAACGGATTCGCGACGCCAATGGTGATGTAAGATTTGATTGTAACACCTTGTCTAAACAGGTTGTTAACTACGTATCATTTCTCTTAATCCTCACCAGATTCAACAGCATCTACTCGACAAGGTGTGGCCCAAATTGCGTGTACTGGCCCGCTCTTCCCCCACTGACAAATATACGCTAGTTAAAGGTCTGTATTGACCACGATTCCCTCCTTCAATATTATATCAATCAAACTATCTTCTTAATGATTTGCCAGGCATGATTGACAGCACATTAACTGATAACAGAGAAGTCGTTGCAGTCACTGGCGATGGCACCAACGATGGTCCAGCTTTAAAGAAAGCTGATGTTGGTTTCGCCATGGGCATTGCCGGCACTGATGTTGCCAAGGAGGCCTCCGACATTATACTAACCGATGATAATTTCAGCAGCATTGTGAAGGCCGTTATGTGGGGTAGAAATGTCTATGATTCGATAGCTAAATTCCTGCAGTTTCAGTTGACAGTGAATGTGGTTGCTGTCATTGTTGCATTTATTGGCGCTTGTGCAGTTCAGGACTCGCCCCTTAAAGTAAATTGGTGTTGTTTCGGATGCCTTGTACTACATAAATGTTACTAATCTCTTTTATTTTCTCTTAATAGGCCGTTCAAATGCTTTGGGTTAATCTTATTATGGACACTTTAGCATCTTTGGCTTTAGCAACTGAAGTTCCAACGCCAGATTTATTATTACGTAAACCTTATGGTCGCACTAAACCACTTATATCCAAAACAATGATGAAGAATATTTTGGGTCAGGCTCTTTACCAGTTGGTCATCATCTTTAGTTTACTCTTTATTGGTAAGTTAAAAATAAATGGTTTCTGTACCTACAGAGTATTTATATATAGTGGGAGACTGTATTGTGGCATTTAAAATACATACATACAGTGAGTCAAGTAACTCTACACATATGTACATGTTAATGTTATGTACATATCTGTAAAGTGTTTTCTTGACTTACTGTATATATTAAGAATGCTTTTTTAAGAGCTATAGGAAAGTTTTTCAAAAAAATACACAAAATTCTGAGAAATGCATGGAATCTTTATTTGAGTCGATAGTACGGTGCATATGGTATAATTAAATGTTTGAAGATTATTTCATGCAAATGTGGAGTGTGACTGTCCTTTAAATGCTCTATCCATTTCCAATTTTGGAATACTATTTTAAACATTCCTCACCCATAAATGCTTCTGCTTTTGTTCTCCAATGTGTCAATTGAACCGGGCTTGTTTCTATAGACATTCGATTTAAAATAGCCCTACAACAAAATAGTTAAAAGGTGTTAAATCACACGATCTAGGCTGCTTTAGTTGGTCGATTTAACTGACCACAAAATTAAAGACAAAGGGCGCACGAAGAATTTTGTTAACAGAGCAAGGATTTTGATAATAAAATGCAATAATTTTCAGTGCGTTGTTGTAAGACGATTCATGGGTACATTATAGACCAAACTGAAGATGTTTGACACTGATACAAAATACGAAACGTGCGTCAACCAGTCGTTAAACCAATGTTGCAAACAAAGATAGTAGGTAAAAAATCACCCTTTATATCTGTCGAGCCGTCCACAATACGAAGGGAATGCCTTAAACAATCATTGATTGCCGTTGGGAAATGTACAACGAACAAATGAAGGGTTGAATGTTGATGTTTTATTCTATAGGGAAATAATACAGTTTAGAAGGCATTACAAGACTCAAACCTTAAATCTAGTCCTAAGTCTACATACCGCAGTTTCTCTTCCCTCAATCTTGGAACTGACCTGACCAATTACCAATTACAAATTACCAATTACAACAACGATAAAAACACGTAAAATAAAATATTAAATCTAAGTGCCGCGACAAATTACTTAACTAACTATCGATAGCCAACTTATCCGTTCCGCGACAATAAGTAGTATAGATTGCCTTCGATTGGATTTGTAACTAATTTTAATTATTATTATTTTAATTATTGAATAGGCGACGTATTACTTGATATCGAATCTGGTCGAGGACAGGAAATTAATGCTGGACCAACGCAACACTTTACAATAATATTTAATACCTTTGTCATGATGACCCTCTTTAATGAGATAAATGCGCGAAAAATTCATGGACAGCGCAATGTTGTTGAGGGATTATTTACAAATCCCATATTTTACACTATCTGGATATTCACAATGATCTCGCAAGTATGTGTAAATTGATTTATTACACTCAGTTCAGTTGTTATATAATATACTATCTTTAATAGGTTGTCATAGTTCAGTATGGGAAAATGGCTTTCTCAACAAAAGCTCTAGCTCTTGACCAATGGCTGTGGTGCATATTCTTTGGCGTTGGTACCCTAGTATGGGGGCAATTGATAACGTCAGTGCCAACTAGAAAATTGCCTAAAATTTTATCGTGAGTAAAAATTACTTAAAATTATTTACCTAGCCTGCAATATTTGCATTTGTATACAACTTACAAATAGTAATGAATTTTTATAAGTTTAGTCACTTAATTATGCATTTAGCGATTAAGCTATACTATGTAGTTATGGTTTTTTTAAGGTTCAATGTTTTGCAATTAGTTTATGTTAATTCACAGTTGTTCTTGCTTTATTTTTATTATGCAATAAATACACATAAAACGCATATTATTTATCATTTAAATGTTATGTAAAATAATATAAGAATATAATATATAGATATATACTTAAATTTCAACTTACACTAGATTGTTAACTGTGCCTTACTGCTTTAGTTTAAGCAGGGCTTTTTTCCAATTCGATATGGACCTGATACGCACATGTTACATACATTCTACAGACATGTTACATACATGTCACAGACATGTTACATACATCTTACCACTAAGCATCGAACATATAGAGTACTCAAACAGCGGAAAGTACTCGCTTTCAGTTTATTATGACACCAGGAGCCGAAGGGTTTTACGAGTGAGCGATCGGTTCTCTCTGTGTTAGCAACCCCAGAAACAGTGAACAGCGGCATCCACTTAGTCGCACAATGACAGCGAAACGATGACCACTGGCGTATTTCTTTGCGCTGTGCGTGTGTGTGTTCACAAGCGCGCATATGACAGCCTTCTGCTCCTGGGGTCATAATAAACCGAAATCATCTGACGAGTACTTTCTACCGTTTGAGTACTCTATATGTTCGATGCTTAGTGATCTTACTGACATGTCAGATATGTTACATATGTCTTACAGACATGTAACAGATAGTTAACAGACATCTTACAGACATGTCACAGCATATGTTACAGACATATAATAATCATGATAAATACATATAACAGAAATGTTACAGACAAATAAACTTTTCAATTATTAAATAAATTAGTATTTTCGGCATAAAATCAAATTTGTACCCCCAAAAATATAAATACAATGGTCCGTTCGAACATGTAAGTATAAAAACCTTGAACAAGTAGTTGTAGTATAATTATTATATAAATTATTTAGATTAATTTTCCACTAACTTATAAATAGAATAGTGTAATTGTAACATATGTCCATTAAACATTAAGACTTACTTCAGACGTTCATTTTAGTGCATAAATTAACACACAGACGGCGATCAACTCACATTTTAACTCACTGTTTCTACTGAAATGTCATACTCATTATACCCTTCGACCATTGAAAATGGTCAAAAAAGGGTATACTAACTTTGTGCAAATGTATGTAACAGGCATAAGGAGGCGTGGGAGACCCCATAAAGTATATATATTCTTGCTCAGGATCACAAGCCGAGTCGATTGAGCCATGTCTGTCTGTCTGTCCGTCTGTCCGTCTGTCTGTGTGAACGCACAGATCTCAGCTATTATAAAAGCTAGAGTTACCAAACTTGGCAGGAAGACTCCTGTGTACTATAAGCAGATGAAGCCCACCGCCCCCACAAATCAATAATTTAATTTTTGAACTTAATTTGTAAGCGCTGTATATAAGATACAACTTTCTGACTTTAACATATACTAAGCTAAATGAAATATCTACGTAGTCCCCAAATTACAATCCAATCGAACAATAAACACAGAAGTTATTTAAGAAAGTATGAACATAAAACCAAGTGCTTCTGTCAGCGAAAAGTAGTGGCCCAGTGGTCTTCGGTTTATTATGACCTCCGGCCCGAAGTATTTTACGAGTGAGCGTTCGGATTTCTTTGGCGAGCAATCCAGAAAAAGCAAACAGCGGCATCAAGTCAGTCGCATACCGACAGCGAAACGATCAGCATGGACATGTTTCTTTGCGCTAGCCATCGTTTCAATGTATGTGTGCTATGTATGCACAAGTGTGCGTTGCTTGTGAAGTTTGACAACAGGCAAATGCTTCGGCCAGCGGGCTGGCAGCCTGAAGTCAATTTTGTGTTTCGGCGTCAAGGGCCAAGAGACTGAAGTACAGGGGCCAAAATTATTATTTGGCTGCAATAACTTTTAAGTTTTGAAAACATGTGTATTTATAATTTATTGAGTAAATACACATAATATTCATAATTTTATTATATTTTTTAAAGCAAATTTATATTATAAAAACAAAATTGTGTAACAATTATAATATTTTGTTTGTGAGTTTTCTAATATTGACAAAATTTGTGAATTGAAACAAATTATGAATTCATAAATATGTATTTACTAAAGTAAATTATCCTCATAAAACAAGACATAATTAATTTCTAATCTGTGTTTTTTGAATAACGATATTTATGAATAATTATATAATTTAATGAAGGACGTTAATTAATATATGTCAGTTTATACAAATTTATACATAAATTTTGACCTGTACATACATATATATACATAGTTTATTATTATGTCCTGTCCATTAAGCAACATTGATGTGAGTTTTGAAAATGTTATTCGATTTTTTCAGTTGGGGACGTGGCCATCCGGAGGAATACACAGACGCCATGCATTTGGGTGAGGAACGTTTTGACTCAATTGATTCTGATAAGAAACCTAGAGCTGGACAAATTCTCTGGATACGCGGCCTCACGCGCTTGCAAACTCAGGTAAGTCCTTTAAATTTCGTATTTAAATCCAATAAATACATATACTATATGTGTATTTTATATATATCAAAATATATTCTACTACTATAAATAAATTAAATATATGTTAAAAATATATTATATATCAATTATAATATGTACACATAAAGTATTTGAATATTTTCATTTAAGTTTATTTTGAATAAACCTTACATTTGATTTATACATCCATCAATGGTTCGGATTTCAAATACAATTTATGTATATGTGAGATGTAAAATAATAATAGACACTGCGCATATACCTTTTCGTTTTATAGGTCGGTCTCCAGATGAACTAAATTTTAGTCTTCGAAATATTTTTTCACATAATAAATATCGTATTTAATATATCGATGATTTTTAGTAATGAAAAACAAAAAGTTTTTAGGCAAGCGTAACAAATGAAAATCAATTGTTTCGCTTACAATATATAGTTTTAATAAATTTTTTAAAAACTGTTTCCACAAACTTCTGCATAGACGAGAGTCGAGCCCGGGACTACTGTTCTAGAAGAGCGCAACACTAACAGCTCAGCCAATACAGTGTTTTTATATTTCAGCCCGCTCAAAAAAAAGGGCAAAACAAAATATGTTAAAACGGTCACACCGAGTGCCAGCAATATGTACAAAATGTAGACAAGTCATTTAAGTTTAGCTGGAGACAAGCCTTTACAAAAGATTAATTAATTGTTGAGTGTTAATTTTTACATTTAAAATATCGCTCAATCTCGAATTATTCCGTTTCCAAATAAATTTTTAGAAACATTTTAATGCAGAAATATATATAAAACTTAGCAGATAATCATTATTTTTCTTGTTTCTGTCTTGTTTTTATATATGTACATATTTGTATATGTACGCATGTACATATATATATTTGAATTTACTTTCTTTAAATTCAAAGGAAATTCATTTAAACTATTTATTAAAATTATCTTTAACTGTTAGGAATATTCAAAAATCTACTATATACTGTCATTCTTAATCATGGCAACATGATTACTCAGTTTAACTGAATTCCCCTACATCAATTTAAAAACAAATGCATATGCATCAACATACTTGTATAGTTAATAAATTCTAACATTTTATTTTATTTGTAGAGGTTCTTTTTTATTATTATTTTTTGAACAATTAGTTTATTGTCCGTTATACACACAATCTTTTTTCAATTCAATATTTATGATATTTTGTTAATTGTTTACCTTTTGAATATGTACATTCCAAGTACCCAACTTACCGTTCAACCCTTTCCTATGCTCTCTGTTCTTTGTGTCTGTTCCTGTTCATTGAATTCAAACATTTTCTTAGACATTTTTCAAATTGCATTGAAGCTTAACTTTTATAAATTATATGAAACTTCCAAACTAATTAAATAGATATATATATTTTGTACAAATTGAACAGCCTAGCTCAACATTTTTCCACTCCCAACTCTCTATCTCTATAGTCTTCTTATTTCTCTGTCTCTATATGCCTTTTATCCAATTATCAAATAATTCGGAGCCTGCTGAATAAGCTATTCAACAACATGTATTTCAAGTTTCATATCCTATTACAAGTTTACATATAGTTTCGTATATTTTTGCTAAACTATTTACAATATTTGTGAGTCTCAGAGCCAGTTGTTACTATATAATTGACGCTTTTCTCTTTACAAATTAATTAACTTACTTAAATTAACAACTTACTTTTAAAGTTCAGCACAACTCATTAACGAAATATCAATGAAATGAGGTTAAACCGGAAGTATCAGTTAATTTTACTGTGCTCTGAAAGTTCAAAATGCTTTCTGTACTTGATTATGCGTCTATATATATATGTATTTGAGTCTATTTCGTTTCATCTGCGATCTGGTACAAAAAAAACAAAAAATATTTCATATTTCCACTTTAAAATTGCTTTTAATTTGAATCAGTTTTGTTTCATTTGATATTTTTCTGTGATACTGCATGAAAATTGTTCTACACAGGTCTATCACACTTACATACCACACATATGTTTAAGACTACCTACAACTCTATCCCAAATACAAAAAAAAAAATTCTATAAAAGTATATTATAAAATTTGTAATACTTATTTCATATATATTTTTCGCCCTCCTTTTGAAATGCTATAAACCAATCCCAAACAATTGATTGATTGAATGAATTATGTAAAACGCCATAATAATATTGAAAAATAACTACCAAATATTATAAAAAACATTGATAATTCGAATTATACCAATATATATGTATATATATATATATATATATATATATATATATATATATATATATATATATATATATATATATATATATATATATATGTGTGTATGTATATATATAACGCACCTGCAGATATCAGTACCGGTAAGAAAAATGTAAATCCGATGACGATGTTTTTGTTACGCCTCCAACTTACACTTCATTTTCAAATTCCCCCCTCCCTAAATACAACCCCCAAATCCAGCTAATCCTAGCCTTTTTTCACAATAAAAACTACTGCTTCTTATACTTTATTATTGTAATTTTATGAGCTGATTGTTATTTTTCTGGGTTCATTGCCTCCTCTTTTTATTTTTATGAGTATAAGTTTTCATATTGTATCTCGTACTGTAGATTATACGTATACGCACATACATGCATAAGTGAAAATCTTACATCATATTGAGCAGAGATTCAAAGTCAATTATTTCAGTGTATAAGTATAGGGAAGAGAGTTTAAGCAATTAAATAATACACCAAATAGCTTTAACAATATATATGGGTTTATATATCGATTACAAATTTGTGTGTTGTAGGAAACACTTTTTAATCTTGAATAACTAATTTATAAATAACCATCAACTATATACTTTTCTTTATGTAACATCATGTTTAGTGTCACATACAACATTCAACAATTTAACTTCTCCTCTCTAATTGCAAATCATGTACTCAAATGGCAGGTACTTATCGTAAAAGAGAGTCAATTTTACAAACATTTCTCGCATTTCTTATTTTAACTGTTCTTAGGGACTGTCTCTAGATGAACTTAAAATAATTTTTTGGCTGAAAATCCATATAAATTTAAAGTCAGCATAATATTTTTTCAATCTCCATCTCGTAATAAATATCGTAACAAAAATATCGATAATTTTTAGTGATAGAACTCAAAAAAGTTACTTAGGCAAGCGAAACAAATGAAAATCAATTGTTCGGCTTACGAAATGAACGCTTTCAATACAACAACAGAGGCAATATACAATATATATCAATATATTTAATAGATTTTAAATAAAGGTTTCCACAAACTGCATATATGGAAGTTGAGCCTGGGACTTCTGTAATAGAAGTGCGCAACGGTATATATATCATATATATTTAATAGATTTTAATTAAAGGTTTCCACAAACTGCATATACGGGAGTTGAGCCTGGGACTACTGTTATAGAAGTGCGCAACGGTAACAGCTCAGCCAATACAGTATTTTAATATATTTCATCCCTACCAAAAAATTGGCTTAAATTCTGGCAACGGTCACACTGGGTCATTTTGGTTCATCACGCCTTTACTAAAGTTCAATGTTTCCTAAGAGGAGGTTCTCAAGTTTTTTATACCCTTCGACCACTGAAAATGGTCAAAGATGGGTATACTAACTTTGTGCAAATGTATGTAACAGGCAGAAGGAGGCGTGGCAGACCCCACAAAGTATATATATTCTTGCTCAGGATCACTAGCCGAGTCGATTGAGCCATGTCTGTCTGTCTGGATGTCCAGATATCCGGTTGATCAGATGAGCACACAGATCTCAGCTATTATAAGAGCTAGAGACACCTAATTTGGAATGAAGGTTCCTATATACTCGGCGCAGATCAAGTTTATTTCAAATGTTAGGTGCCACGCCCACCGCCCCCACAAATCAATAATTTAACTGAACTTAATTTGTAAGCGCTGTATAAAAGATATAACTTTCTGACTTTAACATATACTAAGCTGAATGAAATATCTACGTAGTGTCCAAATTACAATCCGATCGAACAATAAACACAGAAGTTATTTACCATAAGAAAGTATGAGCATAAAACCAAGTGCTTCTGTCAGCTAACAAGAGAGGCGGGCGTGCGCGAAGCACAAGCGCCATCTGTCGGGATTAATTTTATGGCATGTGCATATGCTTCTGTGTATGAATTCAACAAATTAAACTACACGGGAACATAGGTCGAAGGGTATCCCACTGTCGCGTTTTGCGCGACTGTTGCTCTCGTTTTAGAATAAAATCAAATCAATATGTCTGCAAAATGTATTTCAGTCAGATGCTGAGTTTTCCAATTGCAGCACTGGCAAATTTATAAATACAAATTCATGCTATCTATCTCGTAATTATGTTTTCCGACACTATTAAATATGTTGATATGATGTATGTATTTAAAATCTTGAAAGACTTTATAGAATACAGCTTAAAATTAAACTATTTCGTTAAAAAGAAGTTGATTAAGTATTCTCTTCACTTCACTTTCAAACTGACTAACTAAGACATACCCTGAGTAAAACTGCGTTAAAAACGCTGTAATATTTCTAAGCGCAATACTGACATACTTCTGATCTTAATCATAATTAACAATGTATATTTTTATCATGAAAATGACAATTTTAATTGATATTGACGGCATATACCTTAAATTTGTGTTTTTAAAATTTTGTTCGTTCTTTTGTTTTTCACTTATTTTGTATTTCAATTTTAATCATTATTATTTTAAAAAAATCTCAACAAAAGTGATTGTTTCACGTGACGGCTGTTTTCATTTGATAATACCAATATTGATACCCTTGCAGGCACTCTCCGATTCCATAAAGTATATATAGTGCCTCTCAATTGAATAGGTTAGAGTTTTTTATAAGGTTTTGAAAGGTTCTTCGGATCTTCGTGTGAAGTGAAATAAATTTTATTGTATAAAGACATCATTTATTTGATAAATAGTTAAGTTTCTGTTCTGTTGGTTTTCTTTATATGTATATCATTTTTATTATATTTTTTTCAAAATAACAAAAAATCTTTATTTTTGGCTCAATTAAATAGGTGGTTTGACCACAAAATCTATTTAACAAGGTATAAAAGTATAAGTATTTGAAGGCATTGGGTAATTGGGTAATCTTAATAGTTTTTAATTTCATTTAGTATAATTGTTGATCAGGGTTTTTTAATTGCTTCAACTAGGATCGGTCCCAGTGTCACTAAATTGTTTTCCTCTTTCGTATACTCTCTTCAAATGTTCTCGATAAGGTTTATATCAGGAGAGTAAGGAGGCAACTCAAGCAATTTGAGGTTTTGGTCTTTAATCTACTGTTTTATAACCCGAGAGCGGTATAGATAGAAGCGTTGTTAAGACCATAAATCTCAAAAACTGGGGAAAAGTTGTTGGAGCACAGTCTTATACACATTTGCGATCATTTTCGAGGTGACAAACTGGAGCTCGCATATGATATAACCATGATATAACTACCTACATCAGGACTCCAAATGCAAAACTGTGATGACGGCTAAAAAAATTCTTCATTTCGCATTTCGTAATAACTATATAATAATAATAATTACATCCATCTGTTGCATCGAGATTAAACTTCTTTTCGTTGTAGAAAACCAACGTCTTTCAAAGTCTTGCTCCTTAAGGGAAGGTTTTTTTATATATTTACATTCTTCCTTCATTTTACCAGCGGAAACTTAAGAATTTAAGGAAGTTCTTAGAATAATTATCTCCGATGATATTGTTGTTATTTTTTTCCTACTTTTATGTTTCATTCCGAATTAACGTTGCAAGTAGTAAAGAAATGAAGGCTCAAAACAAAAAGAAAAGATAGAAAAAAGAAGAGAACAAAATGTGAGAAAGATTTAGCAAACCATATTCAATTAAATAAAAATAAATGTTAGGCAGAAAATCCATACAAAATCATAGCCAGCGTAATATTTTTTCAATCTCTAGCACGTACAAAATTTCCTAGCAAAAAATGTAGATAATAAAAAGCCAAAAAAGTTATTTATGCAAGCGAAACAAATGAAATTAATTGTTTCGCTTACGAAATGTACGCTTTTAATACAACAATAGAGGCAATATACTAAGTGGAGTGAAAAGTAATCTCCTTGGGAATGAAGAAAAACATATTTTTTTAATGTTTTTTTATTTTATTAAATTTAACCCCTTTTTAGCTCTTAATCCAGCGATTTTCCAACTTCTTGATCCCGTCCAAAAATTAATTTTCCAGAAGGTCTGCAAAATACTCTTCCGTGGCATCAATAATTTCCAAAAATTCCTCGCCTGAGTAAAATTTTTTATTGATGAGCCATCTTTTGTGGTTTGAGAAGAGATTGTAATCTGAGGGAACCAAATCGTATAAAAAAGGGGCATAGGGAAGTAACTGAACCCCCAAATAATTTGTTTTGGCCATAGTTTCGTTTCTCGTGTTTTTGGTCTGGAGTCAGTTTCGCGGCACTTAATCGGCAGGATAAATATTTCATATGAAAAATTTCATTTAGAATATAGTTTGTGTGCTCAATATTGATCCTTGTGACATCTACTAGCTCATGAAATTTTACTTTCCTGTCTGCGAACATCATCTCATGGATTTTTTCGACATTTTCCTCTATGACCGCATCCGACAGCCTGCCGATGCGGCCATGGTCGTTAGTGGAGTTGCGGCCACCACAAAACTCTCGAAACCAATATTTGACAGTGTAATCTGACGGATCATTAACCCCATAATATTTATCCAACTTTTCTTTCGTTTTCCTTGCCGTTTTGTCTCTCAAAAAATATTGTGTTTTGAGAAAACGAAATCGTTTTGGTCCCTACTGAACATGATGCCAAACACGTCAACAACAATCAGCTGTCAAAAAAAGAACTAATGGCTGTGTCGCACGGAAATTTGGCATGTTTGCCTAAATATGAACGGACTACAAGGCACTACACAATTTTTTTGCAATAGCAGTGTATTTTAGCGGTCAAGGAGGTTACTTTTCACCGCAACTAGTACATAGTGTTAATATATTTAAAAAAAAAGTTTCCCCAAACTGCATATAGACGAGAGTCGAGCCCGGGACTACTGTTCCAGAAGTGCGCAACACTAACAACTCAGTCAATACAGTATTTTTATATTTCAGTCCGCTAAAAAAAGAGGACTTAAATTCTGGCAAAGCAAAGAAGTATGTTAAAACGGTCACACTGGGTGCCGGAATAATGTACAAAATGTAGGCAAGTAATTTTGGTTCAACTAGAGATCGATATATCGTCGATGCTCTTTCCATCTCTATTTTGCATTAGGAACATCAGGGCAGTCGATCTACCCATGTCTGTCTGTCCGTCTATTGCAACGCCAACTGATCTTAGTTTTTAACAGGGACCGTAAATAATAATTATTAGATTAAAAAATCAAATCTCTTAAAAGTCTCGGAGAAAAGTCGCGGGAAAAATCCTACCGTGCTAGTTTTTATCGGAGAGGACAAAAACCATGTAAACTTTTTTTTAATTTTTAATTTAAAAATTGTTTTTCAACTTTTATATTTGATTTTTAAAAATAAAAATCAATTTATAAGTTCAATATTTGATTTTTTAAAATAAAAAAATATGGCAAATAAATTGACTACAACTTTTTCTATATATATATATAATATATAATATAGAGCTCACCATATGCACGTTTTTGTATGAAGAGCAGTTCTGATTCAATAAAAGGTTTCCATATATTGAATATACACAAAACCCTACAATTCTCCACAACATTATATAATATATGATTAAATAGTTTTGGAGGAGGAGAATCTGCAAGGGTATACAACTTTCGGCATGCCGAACCTAATCTTTCTTGGTCGTTTTCATTTACTGAAATGATAACGAAACTTCAAATGTATATCAACATCCAAATACATACATATATTAACTGTAAAAAATCTTCTATCGTATGTTATGTATTTATTGTTGTTGAGTTTTGAGTTAGTTTCAGTTAATTGAATTATTTATTTTAAGTATTGTGTATAGATTACATCATAAGTAATTATCGGATGTTTGTTGTTCATTTTAAAGCCGGCGGAACCAATACGAGAGACTGAAGTGTAATAAACAATTGCTATTATAAGCAATAAGTACTTACATATACTTATATATAACAATAAACCAACAACCAGTCCTTCAATCACACTCACGACATATTTTTTTTTTTTAAAATACTAGAACAATTTAAATATAATATGGAGATGGGAAAACTACCATTCTTAATAGAGTTAAATACAACAACCAGTTAGGTCCGATGCAAAGAGGCAAAGAGACATATATAATTAAAACAATTCATTGTAGATAATCCTTTGAATGTTTTAATTATTTACAACGCGCTCTTTGTCAATTATGCAATACGTATGATAGTGTATCGAATAAGGTCACAATTAACAAAACCATTAAGCATCGAACCACTGAGCATAGAATATATAAAGTCCTCAAACGATGAGCACAGGCCTATTTTTTTGCGCTGTGCGATCGTTTCAATGTGTGCGTGTATGTATGCACAAGCTTGAATATGCTAGTCCTTTGGCTCCTTGGGTCATAATAAACCGAAAGTATCTAACGAATATTTTCCGCTGTTTGCCTACTCTATTTGTTCGATCCTTGCTGATAAGACTTAACATTTTCGAGTATAACTTAATAAAAATACAATTTATTATAATAATAAAAAAAAGAATAACAACAAAATATAAAAGAATGTAAATAGAGATGAACTCCTTTAGTCAAAACATACATTAGAAATCTAAAAGTCATACAAAAAAGAGAAAGAAAGAAAGTTCCTCCCTGCCCATTTTGTAATCAATTTACAATTTGTATGTGCATACATACAGTATGTCAAGAAACACTACACACATGTACATAACATTAACATTAACATTAACAAATGCGCATATTAATGTAATGTACATTGACATGTACAGATAGTCTAGTAACACTTTACTCAAATGTACATGTTAATGTAACGTTCATACAGTGAGTCAAGTAACTCTTTACACTGTATGTACATTTTAATGTTTTGTACATATTTGTAAAGTTTTTCTTGACATACTATATGTACAACAAGTTGTTCTATAGTCACACTGAAATAATAATTTGAAAACAAAAGTTATGAGAAACTAAATACAGTAACCAGAAATATTCAAACATAAAGAAGTAGCAACATAAATAATCATAGATTAACAACACATGAACAACAATGATATAGGCGCATTATTAAAAAAAACACTAGGTTTTTTGAGGACAGGCTCATACAAAGCTAAAACACATCAAGATAAACAAAACGACAAATATGAAAATATTGAATACCACATTAGGAAGAACAAAGAAATCGATTGGTATGTCTGCTGGGTTTTTCAATAACATATTTGTCTGTTTATAAACAAAAAAGAAAGTAATCGGAAAAATAATAAAAACTAACCAAGCACACAAGCAACGACAAGTTGAAAAGCCGATTACAACAAATACTACAAATAAACAGCATCAACAAGGTCTACTACTACTATCTGCCATGACTACTACTACTACTATTTATGTATCTCTTCTAAAAACTCTACTACTATTACTACTACTACTATCTACAACATTTCTAATGAGCATTAAAACGTACGTAAATTGAATTTTTGATTTATTTATAACAAATTACAAAAGGATACAAAACATCATTTAACGTAAAGTAAAATGCACGTGAAAGTAAATTCCATTTGAAGCATATCTCTGTTAACAGTTAATCGGTACAGTAGACTCTCTTATATTTGTAGTATGAATACCCATTGAAAACACGTGGTGTATGCACTCTTGTGGTATCCCCAACCTAGTTATTAACATCTATAGCTCTCTACATATTAAGCATTATCTTTCTCCACGAACACAATGACACCCCCATATATAACACAGCCCCACAAAAAAAGTGTCATTATCTGGGTATGCGGCATATGCAGTAATATGTATTTTCGGTGGCTGAATCAGAATCCGAGAATTGTCCCATCACGTCTGGACTTCGACATTACCTCAAAAAACTGAAAAACCTTAGAATATTTCCCAAAGGATATATAATCCTGATCTGAGCATGTGATATATGTTTTAACATGTATTTTGTCCTAAGTAAAAATCCGAAGTCAAAATGTATGTAGCACCTCGAAGTTTCGACTTAACCTCAAAAGACTCGAAAAATTTTTGATTTGCAACGAAAACTTGGAATTCTACATAAAAAATTAATATACATAACCCAGGCGACCTTAGCGAAAATTATATGTTATATCATATAGCTGCTATAGGAACAATCAGTCGAAAATCGTGATTTTGTTTTAATAAATCATTTTGTTGCAAACAATATTGGATTATGTTACAAACAAGCTGTTATCTGGCAAGTGTTTATCTGGAACCGCTTGTTTATATTCTGCATGACCAGTGCTACAGTCAAATCCCCGCTTTCCTATTAACATGAGATTATTTACTGACATATCTTCTATGTTATTCACAACATCCTTTTGCAGCTCCAATACACGCGTTGCAGTATGATCTAACAAATTTTTAAGTTCAACTTCAGCATGGGATTCGTCCACTGTAATATTTGCTGGATAGCTTTTATTTTTACCCCTAAGAATTTTTTGGTAGCTAGGCAGTAAGTCATATGCAGCTTTTGAATTTACAAATTTACGAATTGACAAGTATTGATGGTTTGTTAAATTGGTTTCCATCAATAGTGATATCACTTCTTCACTTGAGAATGTGATTTGAGAATGTGATTTGAAATCAAATGAGCGCATATCAGAAGCAGCAGAGTCATCATGTTTTGCGACCTCGGCTATTCGTCGACGCTTCGTCCTTTTTGAACAGTCTGCCAAACTTTTCTTTGGGAGGCCATGAGCCAAATTGGAAATTGTTTGAGCATTCGCAGAAATGGATTCCGTTTGAGCCAGTCAATCCGAATAATTTTTCAACACGGTTAAACGTGTGCGCTTGCACTTTTGCCAAAACTGCACGTACTTTATGCAAATGTAATTAACACATTTTTCAAGCCCATCCTGGTCTACCTCGTATCCCATATCTTTAGTGCTACTTTTACTTTAGGAGATTCTATTTTTCCACACCAAATACCAAATGCATGCATACGGGCAAATTGGCATTGATAAGTTGTACCTACATATGTACGAAAATAATAATAAACTATGAGCATGAGCAAAACGAAAATAAACACAAATTATAAAATAATGCGACATCACAAGAACGAAAGCAACACTACAATAACAACAACAACAAGAATACAACATTAATACAACAACAATACCACAACACACCAACACAGAATAAAAAGCAACAACATGCAGCACGTGCTTTTTAAAAATTGAGGAGGTATAATTTTTGTTTTTAAAATATACTAAATACCTTTATTTATATTACGAATGCTTTCTATTGCAGAGTAATGTCGATTTATAAGGGTTTTTATTGACTTTACGGACAGCTTCACTTGCAAGTTGCTCATGCTGCAATAATCGATTGATATCATGCTGTCCCTCATTCTTGAAGCGGACATTTAGAGCAAAACAAAAACATGAATAAATTTGAATAGCTAGACCAATTATGAGAATGTAATGATACATTTAAAGTCCAAATTTGGACTTTGATTTTTTTATTTTTGGCCTATGGGGGGAACCATTGTGCGTGACGGCGAAATTCTGACCTCGGATTCTGATTCAGTGATCCAAAATACATACATATAACTGCATATGGCGCTTACCCAGATCCAGAAAAGTTTTTTTGTGTGGCTGTTTAATTTTTGGTAGTTTTTCGACTTTTGGTTTTAAAATAAGAGCTTTTACCTCAATTTATGTATATTTCCAATTTTGGCATACTCTTTCAAACATTTCTCACATATAAATGCTTCAATGTTGTCCTCCAATGCGTCTATTGAAGAGGGCTTGTCTCTATAGATATTCGATTTAACATAGCCCCACAAAGAAATAGACCAAAGGCGTTAAATCGCACGATCTAGTCCCGAACGCGAAAGAAAATGTTCACTTCTCACTCGCGTCTCAATAAGTCCATTCTTACGGGAGTGCTGTGTGGCATGTGGCACCGTCTTTTTGCAACCACATGTCATGTAAGTCAAGGTGTTGCATTTGGGCAAAGCTAAAGTTTAATATCATCTCACGGTAGTGCTCACCATTCACTCTACGTAAGTGTACGTTGCTGGTTTAATGCCCAACAATGTAAATTTGGTGCGAAATTTATTCACAATAGCCCGAATAGCCGCTTCAGTGGGTCGATTAAACTGACCATAAGAAGAAGCGCGCGATGAACTTTCTTAAACAGAGCAAGCATTTTGATAATAAAATGCATTAATTTGCAGGTCATGGTTAAATTATAGACGAAACTGAAGATGTTTGACAGTGATAGAAAGCACGAAACGTGCGTTAGCTGTTTAAACTAGGGTTGCCAACAAAGAAAATAGCTAAAAAATCATAATTTATATAGTTAACCATTGTTAGACATTGTTAGTTAAGTGATACCGAACTACAGATTGGCATAGTTAGGTACATTGATCATTTCGTTGGTTTTGCAAGTCTAGGGTGTATGCTTTATATAGTTGTAGCATTTATGATTTATATTATATATTTAGGCTATTTTTAGGCCATGTATTTTAAAAAAATTCATGGTCTATTGTGTTTGTCGGAACGGAAATGTGCGTAACAGGCAGAAGGAGGCATCTCCGACTCCATAAACTATATATATTATGAATCAGTATCAGTAGCCGAGTCGATTGAGCCATGTTTGTCTGTATGAACACCTGGATCTCAGAAACAATAAGAGCTAGAGTCATCAAATTTTGTGACAACATACGTATTTATTGCAGTGTCTCAAAGTTTTTTTTTAAAATTTGGACACGCCCCTTGCCGCCTCTGTAAATCAGTAATAACAATTTAAAAACTACAATATTAACTCAACAACAGTTGTATACGAGGGTCGTTTGATAAGTCCGTGACTTTTTGTATTTGCCGCGCAGCTGCTCTAAATACAACACTGCTCCTGTCAGCAGTTATCGATTAACAGCTGACTGTAAAATTTTGAGAAAGCTGCGTTTTTTGGTTTGCGTTTTATAGGCATTGAAAGCAGACGATCTCGTGAATTTTAACGAAAATGGAAAAAAGTGAATTTCGTGTGCTAATTAAGCATTATTTTTTGCGTAAAAAATCCATCACCGAAACCAAGGAAAGACTTGATAAATATTATGGGGACTCTGCACCATCAATTTCAATGGTTAAGAAATGGTTTACTGAGTTCCGTTGTGGTCGTACCAGTACAAGTGATGCCGAACGTTCAGGTCGCCCAAAAGAGGTCGTCATGCCAGAAATCGTCGACAAAATCCATGGAATGATATTGGATGATCGGAGAATGAAAGTGCGTGAGGTAGCTGAGGCTGTAGGCATCTCAACTGAACGGGTACATCACATTTTACATGAATATTTGGACATGAAAAAGCTTTCCGCGCGATGGGTGCCGCGATTGCTCACACACGACCATAAGCGCAACCGTGTGACCATTTCAAAGGAGTGTTTGGCGATGTTCAACCGCAATCCAAACGAATTTTTGCGCCGTTTCGTTACCGTAGACGAAACATGGATCCACCACACCACACCAGAGACCAAAGAACAATCAAGACAGTGGGTTTCTCCGGGTGAACGTGCACCAAAGAAGGCCAAGGTGGGTCTGTCGGCCAACAAGGTCATGGCCACAGTTTTTTGGGATGCACAAGGTATCATTCACATCGATTACCTTGAAAAGGGTAAAACGATCACCGGCGAATATTATTCAGAGCTTTTGGACAGATTCGATATTGATTTGAAGCAGAAACGACCGCATTTGGCGAAAAAAAGTGCTGTTCCATCAGGACAATGCACGGGTGCACACGTGTGTAGTCAGCATGGCAAAATTTCATAAATTGGGCTACGAACTGCTACCCCATCCAGCATATTCTCCAGATTTAGCCCCCTGTGACTATTTTTTGTTTCCAAACATGAAGAAATGGCTCGGCGGTAAGAGATTCGGGTCAAATGAAGAGGTCATCACAGAAACAAACGACTATTTTGAGGGCCTTGAGAAAACCTATTATTTGGAAGGAATAAAAAAATTGGAAAAACGCTGGACTAAATGTATAGAGCTAAAAGGAGATTATGTTGAGAAATAAAACGCTTCTTTGACGAAAAAAATATATTTTATTCAAAAAGTCACGGACTTATCAAACGACCCTCGTATCTTACATGACAAATACCTTGCCACGGGCGTTATGTGAAAATTTCATTTAAATCGGACTATAAATAAGTGAGATATGATACGAATTAAACTTATTTTGAACATATGTATATACTTAAGCAGACCAAATTTACGAAAGCATACCGAAGTTCAAATCACACAGCATTTTATTAA
The DNA here is from genome assembly GCA_018903715.1 of Zaprionus davidi. Taxonomy (NCBI): domain Eukaryota; kingdom Metazoa; phylum Arthropoda; class Insecta; order Diptera; family Drosophilidae; genus Zaprionus; species Zaprionus davidi. The sequence goes on from JAEIGL010000051.1 coordinate 73,511, forward strand.
ACTTTTTATTTGCATTGTATGGTAACAGAATTGGTTCACAATGCAGCTTTGCCGATGGGCAAAGGAGTGAGGCAATGGCCGAGTGGTTAGGGTGGCGGACGGCTGCGAGACAGTGAGTGTGTTCAACTCTCCCGGTTGAGGCCGGTGTGAATTTTCATTTATTAATTCTTATTTTATTTTGTTTATTTATTTTATTTTCATAAACTAAAAGAAAAGTTACAGTCAAACAAATTAAATTATTTAATTAAATTTCAATAAAAATAAAAAAAATGTTCATTACTTTATTTTCATATGAAAGACAATCAAATTATAATAGCTATAAATAATATTAATTATTTATAAATAAAATTAAGTATTTTTATATTATTTAGCACGCATCAAAAAAACGCGAACTAATGCGTTCTTCAATGCCGTCACTCTTTCCTTATTTTGTCAGTTATGACTATGCAAGTTCAGTAAGATTCCAATTGGATGTTTTCCCTCAATATTTTGCAATTAGAATTCTAGAAAATAACAAAGTTTTGAATGTGCGAGTTGGACGCCCATACATACATGTCTGCGTCCCACTTCAACACACATTATTACACGAATATATATACATACATAAGTACAATTAGATTTGCAGTTGGTGTTGTGTACCTACGAAAGAAAACTAATTTCTAATTACATATATTGCGTAACTAAAACTTAAAAATCGCCTACCTCCGTCGCCCCTCTTTAATGTTTTGGAGCTTTTAATTTATTTAAAAAAAAATTATGAAAAACAATCGAGCCACGAACACGGTCAATATCATTGACCTTGGAGTCCGGTACACAGTCCACTTAGCCACTGTAAATCTCTCGCAGTCGTCGAAAATGGAGAGATATTAGACAAAACGACAAGACGCAATATTAATGAAATTTGGGACGCCCTAGAAATGCATACCTATACCTATTGCCTACGGTATACTATGATAATCCATGGCCTTATACAGTCAGAACCTGACTGTAGCGTTCGTATTTTTACGGTTAACTTTTTGTACAAAACAAACAGATTATACATACACACATTTCTGTCTTCAGAACCTTGGTACTTTCTTTTGTTAAGTAAAGATCTTACTGTTTCCCGGTCTCTCGCTCGCTTCCTACTTGTACCTACATATATAAACACTATGTATGTGTGCGAAAATTACGCACGGAAATGAGCCGTAACAAAGCACCGTCCGCTCCGTATGTGCACTTTCTTTTGAAAAAATTGAGAGAAACCGGCACAATTATTGATAAACCAACGCGTTAGAAACCAAAAAAAGTGCGTACTGCCGGTAATATCGCTGCTATGGCCGAGAGTGTGCGTGAGGCGAAAATGCGACAGGAGACGCCGTTACGGTCAATGGCGAACGCTACCGCGCCATGTTATCAGATTGGTTCTTCCCGGAAATCGAAAAGGAGGACTTGGAGAAAATTTGGTTCCAGCAAGACGGCGCTCCGTGCCACACAGCCAACGTTACGATCGATCTTGTGCGCACTGTTTAAAAAAAAAAAAGTTGCGTTGCGGACCCTGTATATGTATATATAATAACGAGTTCACTGGTTATGGTTTTTAAAAAAAAACAAAGTTTTTTTTATTTTATTTAATAACACTTATCTTCCTATTAAGTGGAAGAACCAAAGCCGTTTGGTTGGTTTTAGACGAACGGGGGTGGCGTTGCTAATTAGACGAACGGGGCGGCTGAACAGGAGTTATCGCGGAAATAACTGTATCTGAACTGAACTGATGCCCGAAGGCAAGCCTGAGCTTAAATAGACTGAAGGGGTATTAAGAGAACGAACTCTTTAAGAGAGTTTGGCTCATCTAACGATTGTGTTCTCTTGTTAAGAGAGACTCTCCGAAAAATAGGGGGAGCGATAATAAAGGGGGTAATAAGATCCTCCTGAGAAAAGTGCATGATGGATGGCGCGCACTGATGTGTTTGTTACTGCAGGTGGCGGTTGTCGCCAATTCAAATTGGGGGAGACAGTGGGCACGGATGTATTTGTTATTGCAAGTGGCGGCTATCGCCAATGGTGATCGAATTCAAATTGGGGGAGACTGTGGGATTCGGACTTTGATCGGACATTTGGATGTTTATGAGTTGAAAGCTCAACTTACGAGTGGGGTGGCTTGATTTTTGAGAAGGGCAATCAAATGGCTTTTGTTCTTTTAAGTGCAAATGTTTACAATTGTATGTGTGCGTGTGGTGTAGTGTAGGTACTTTTGTGTAAGTCCGATATACGAGTAGTGGATATGTAACTTCCCCCTCCTAAGAAATAAGCCTGTCCTCAGGTGTTTACCCTGGGGTATAATACAGGTGTTTCGTTTATCGGTACATTTTCTACTGTCGGTATTACAATATTATCATTTTCCTCTATTTGGTTATTTGGTTGTTTCTTAAATTTAACAATTATTTTGTGTGGAATGGTTTTGTACTTATAGATAAAATATATGTAGTATACAAATTATAATAATGACAATAAGTGCAGTAAGTGTTATAGTTTGAAATATATTATTTGATTTGGCATGTTGTTGTATTATTTCTTTTGCTTGGATATAAGATAGTGGCTCTAGTTTTGTTACGTTATTGTTTACATAGATAGTTTGGGTACAGTCAAGCATAGTATTTGTAATAAGTATTTCTTCTATTTGGACAGAACATTTCTTTTATTATGTTATTGCTTTCAATTTCTATTTTTCTGTTTATACAATTTTGGTTAAGTATTGTCTTGGGTAGGTTCCAAGTTGTTATATTAGGGTTCAACATATTTTATTTCGAATTCTGAATGGGTTTTACTATACCTACATTATGTTGTTACTTGATTTAGTATGCCTGTGATACATTTATTTATGACCAAATCTTTCGAGTTTGCTGTGTATGCTTGATCGTTTTGTACAAAATATTTATCGTGAATAGCTTCAGTAAGTTTAATTTTATTTTCGTCGGGGTATGGTATTATTTCGAAGATAGGTGTTTTTAGTATTTCTCTAGGAATATGGGATATTATCAAGAATTCGTTTGTGCTTGTTTTAAGCCAAGTAGAGGTTTTGATATTCAAAAGTTTTTCGGAATTTACATGGGTTAACAAATCATGTTTTAGAAATTTTGGATTGAAAATGCCTAATCGAGTTAATTGCATGCCAAGTTCTATGTCCTCAATGTATTCAGTAAATTGTTGTAGGTTGAAAATTAAAAGTGCTAGCATTTCATGGCCGTCATTAATTACATTTAAATGGTTAGTGACTCTGATTCCTTCATTTATTGCGTCTATTACATGGTTTAATTCACTTATTTGAATGCTATTTTCAGAAATGTTGATAATTTTTTGTTCTAATTCTTCTCTGTCTTCTTGATCCAATGTGCCAAATAAATATTTGTAAACTATGCCCATAAAATTAACAATACCGCGTTTGCTGCGTTTTGCTATTTTTATGCCGTTCATTTCTCTATCGAGTTTTTCTACTAAATATCGAATTTGTGGGAGTGTTTCAAATAATTTTGTGTGTTTTATTAATTCTGCATAAGTGTTTTCTGTTTTGGTTATGTTTATAGTATGTTTATGTTTTCAGCGTAAATTGGGTTTACTTCTAGACTTTGCGTGTGTGCTGATGGAATAAGGCAAATTATGAAAATTGTAAATAGAACTGCTTTCTTAAGTGGGTCCTTAAAGATGCGTAATAATTGCTCTTTTGGCTTCGAGCCAATCTCTACTATTTGTTTCTATCAGGCAGGCGTATTTAGAATAAATGTCAATACATGATAGAAATTGTTTATTGTTGATTAAATAGAAATCCATGACATATTTGTCTCTGGGATTGAATATTTCTGGGGTGGTTTAAAAGGCTAATTTTGTGTTCCTATGCTCTGTTTTGGCTATATTACACATTTCACATTCTTTTATTATATTTTGAATTAGTTTCTGATAATCGGGGTAATAATATTATTCTTTAAATAATAGAGTTTGTTTCTCTATGCCTGGGTGTAATAACTCTTTGTGAGTTTTCAGAATGATTTCATTGAATTGGGCATATATTTGTATGTCTGTTAATTTGGAACTAGTTTTCATTAATTTGGTAAAATTATCAGGATTTATTATTTGAAGGTAAGCGTTCTGAAATGTTTGGAAGTCTATTATGTCGGGAAAATATATAACGCTTTTCTTGGTACATATGTATTCTTTTATTAATTCTTTTGCTGATGATTCTGTCATCTCTTTGTAAGTTATTTTGATTCTAGTTTTTTGAAAATATTTTATTATTTCTACTTCGTCTGAGTTTCCTTTTATAAATTCTATTTGTCTATTATAATAATTGAGAGGTCTTTCTGTTATTCCAATGTGGTTTTGACTATCTTCTTGTGCGCTATGCACTGTTGCTGGTGTGGAGATGGATACTTGGCTATCTTCTCCCAAGAAATTTTCTTGTGTTTGAATTCTGGAAAGAGCATCGGCTACGTGTTTTTCTTTGCCAGGAAGATATTGAATATTATAGTCATATTCGTTTCATTTTATCTTCCATCTTTGGAGTTTCATGTTGGGGTCTTTTATGTTGCTAAGCCAAACTAAAGGTTTATGGTCGCTTAGTATATCGAATTTTTTTCCAAATAAGTAAGATCTAAAATATTTTGTGGCCCAGACTATGGCTAATAGTTCTTTTTCTATTGCCGAATAGTTGAGTTCGTGTTCATTGAGGGTTCTACTTGCGTAGCAAATTGGTTTGTGATCCTGGGATAATACAGCACCTATAGCTATATTACTTGCATCTGTGGTTAATGCAAATTTCTTTTCGAATGGGAATTGGGATAAATTAAAATTGGATCGGATGTGATGAGTAACTTTAGTTTCTCAAAAGCGGACATATAATCGTTGTGTTTTATTTTAATTGAAGCTCCTTTCTTTAATTTAAGGGTCATTGGTTTTGCTATTTTAGCGAAGTTTGGAAGGATCTTGCGATAAAAGCCGCATAGTCCAAGGAAATATTTTATTTCTTTCGGAGTTTTCGGAATTGGGAATTTTATTGCGTGAATTTTATTTGGGTTAGGTTTAATATCTTTAGTTGTGATAATGTGACCGAGAAATTCAGTTTCTTTCTTCAGAAATTCACATTTATCTAACTGTAATTTTAAGTTAGCTGTTCGTAACTTTTCGAATACTTTTCTGATTGACATTGTATGTTCCTCTAATGAATAATATCATTTAAGTAAATAATATCATTTAAGTAATATCATTTAAGTAAACGAGACAATCCTTATAGATTAGTTCTTCTAAAAGGTTGTTCATGCAACGCTGAAATGTTGCTGGTGCATTTTTGAGACCAAAGGGCATTCGAGTGTATTCGTAATGTCCATATTTGGAATGCAGTTTGGCTCTTGATCGCTGGTCCATTTGGATTTGATGGAAACCTTTTGCTAGATTAATAGTGGTGAAGTACTGACAACGTTCGAGTTTGTCTAGTATCTCGTCCATTACAGGGATGGGGAAATTGTAATCAATGGTTATTTCATTGAGACTGCGGTAGTCAATGACTAAACGGTATTTCTGTTTGCCTGAGGCATCACTCTTCTTTGGAACTAACCAAATAGGAGAACAGTATGGAGATTTAGATTTTTGAATGATGATTTTTGATTTCGTTAATTTGGTTGTTGACTTCAAATGGTTGTGGATATTTGTAGGGTTTTTTATAAATGGGGGCATCATGTTTTGTTTGAATAGTGTGTTTAATCGTACTAGTGAAGGTAAAATTTTCACCTTCTTTGTACTGAATATCACTGTATTCTAGCAAAACTTGTGTGATTTGTTCTTTTTCTTCTGTATTCAGGTGTTCTAGCCTGAATACATTTGATTCTGTTAACTTTTCTTCAATGGCGAAGTTATCAGGTATTGTTAGAAGGGTTTCATCCAGTTTAGAGGCTCTTCCTCTGGGGCACTCGTTGGTAGCTTGGGACCTATCTTTTTTGAAAGAGGTTTTCTTTTTTTTTTTTTTGTGTTTTAAGAGGGGTTTCCTCTTGGTTAGATAGACTGGGGCACTCATTGTTAGCTTGGGACCTATCTTGTTGTTCGTGGGAATTCCACATTTTAAATGGGTAGCCATTTATTATGACTGTTTGGTTTGCATAATTTATTTCTATTTCTATTATTTCTACCTAAGAGAAGATCGTAACTTTTAAAAAAATTATGAACATAGAAGGTCTGTCTCGTTGGACATGGCTTGCTTGGATGCAAAGAAACTTTTTTATTAAGTATGATAGTACCATTGATAGTATGGACTTTTACATTTGAAGGTTTAGTAGGAAAATTAAAAAAGTTTTGTTTGATTATATTAATAGAAGACCCTATATCTACAAGGCATTTAAGAACCTTATTGTTCATTTTTATTTTTAGGTATTGGTTTCCTCTTCGGAGTCGCTTTCCGATTCTGAGGCTGGTTGAAGAAAATTTTCTCCTGTGTCCATTTTATGTTGGGCACTGGAGGTCTCTCTTTGTCTTTTTACAGGTGGATTGGGTGCATTGGTATTATGCGATTGGCTATGATTCAAGGGATTCTGAGATCTACCTTGATGAAGTTTTTGTGTAAATTCGTTCATTGCTTGCTGGTTTTCAGCAGGTTTTGAACTCGAAGTGGGGTTTGAATTATGTGAAGTTGTTGTCATTTGTGTGTTGACGTAATTTTGATAATCGCCCTTATTCTTTGAACTTTTGTTTTGAGAATTTTGATTTAAATTATTTTGTGATTTTGAACGATCACTGAAGGTTAGTTCATAGACTCCTTCTTGTTGTGCTACTGATTTTAATTTTGACACGCTAGTAATGTCGTGTCAGGCAAGGGTCATGAATAGTCTATCTGGCAACTTTCTCATAATAACATCTTTTACTGTGTTATTGAGGGCATTTGTGTATAATACTGTATTACTATGATTATTTTCTAGCATTAATTTATTCGATATGACGAAAGATTTATTTTCTAATTCTTCAACGAACTTACGTATATTAGTGGAGAATGGTGTGTTGTATAGACGTCTTAGAAGTTCCTCGCAGGTGATGTGCGTCTTGTACTCACTGATGAGGGCCATGTGCTGGCTCCTGATAATTGGGACACTCGTTGGGCATCTCCAGAGATTTGCATTTCGATTGCACTGAAGAAAACGTGCTTTTGACGTACATCCGTAGTAGGATATAGTCGAAGTATAAATTCAATTCTTCTGATGAAGGCGCTCAGTTCCTGGGGGTTTCCGCTGAACGAGGGCACTTGCTTTATTTGGGTCAAGGCTTGATTGAGGTTTTGGTCGTTATATTGCTTTTTTGGGGATGTTGTTTCTTTAGACGCTGTTTTTGCACTTTTGTGGTTGTCCTTGGCAGTGAAAACTACTGCTTTTTGTTTTTACACTTTTTGTTTGTTGTTTTTACACTTTTGTGGTTTTCTTTTGCAGTGAGGTTTTCTATGAAGTGAAAACTACTGCACTTACGATCACGTACGGTTCTTTGGCGGATAGCGAGTAACACGTGTAATACGATTGGAGTTTATATTGCGCCTATTCGCGATGGTCAATCCTAAGGGAGTACACTTGGTCTTGCAAGATGCCCCTTTTTCACTGGATCGATTATAAACAAGTCGCACACTTTTACTGATTATCCTACCGGCTGCGCCAATAACGAGTTAACTGGTTATGGGTTTAAAAAAAAACAAAGTTTATTTTATTTTATTTAATAACACTTATCTTCCTATTAAGTGTAAGAACCGAAGGAATTCAAATTGGGGGAGACTGTGGGATTCGGACTTTGATCGGACATTTGGATGTTTATGAGTTGAAAGCTCAACTTACGAATGGGGTGACTTGCTACGCGTGGGAAGTTGACTTTTAAGAAGGGCACCAAATGGCTTTTGTTCTTTTAAGTACAAATGTTTACAATTGTATGTGTGTGTGTGGTGTCGTGAATGTTTACAATTGTATGTGTGCGTGTGGTGTAGTGTAAGGACTTTTGTGTAAGTCCGATATACGTGTTACCAAATTGGGCAGGAGGACTCCTGTCTACTATAAGCAGATCAAGTTTATTTCAAATGTTAGGTGCCACGCCCACCGCCCCCAAAAATCAATAATTTAATTTTTGAACTTAATTTGTAAGCGCTGTATAAAAGATACAACTTTCTAACTTTAACATATAGTAAGCTGAATGAAATATCTACGTAGTGTCCAAATCACAATCCAATCGAACAATAAACACAGAAGTTATTTAAGAAAGTATGAGCATAAAACCAAGTGTCAGCTAACAAGGGCGGCGGCCGAGCAGGAGCGCCATCTATCGGGATTAATTTCAAAGCATGTGCTTATGTATATGTGTATGAATTTAAGAAATTAAACTACACGGGAACATAGGTCGAAGGGCGCGACTGTTGCTCTCATTTTTAATTAATAATATTCCTAATTGTAGCGGAGAATGCTTGATTTAGTTTTCTCTGCTGATATACTTCTAAACACTACCTCCAGAACTGATCCCTTAGTACATCCTAGAGGTGGGCGCGGGCCGTGCTTTTTTTCGTGGCCCGCGGGCTTTTGCCAAAAAAAAACGTGCTCGTGCCTAAAAATCGAGTTTCGTTCGGGTTCGTGCGGGCCCCGGGCCTAAGAAAAAAGCCCGGAGGCCCTCAAAAGCCCGAAGGCCCGCAAAAGCCCGGAGGACCGCAAAATCGAACCGCACAATCGGTGGGACTCGTGATATGATAGTTTTCAATGTTTCAGATATTTATCGCCTTGTGCCCACTGAAATGCTCGATTCTGAAATCATAATGCGGCTAAAAAATAATACGTTAAATTCTTTAAATAAAAGATTTGCACCATCAACGGCACATTATGTTGGCCTCTTCTTAAATCCTCCCTTCAAGGAAATGCGTTTCTTATCGCCAAAAGTTAAGGAGAATGTCATGGTAACGGTCAAAGCAATGCTTTCAGAAATGATAAATGATGAGGAGGCCTCAAATGAGTTTGTGGAATTAAGAACTGCAAGCCCAGATGAAAAGGGGTCAGGACTGTTTGCAGAATTTCAAGATAAAAAATTTTCCAAAAAACCAAAGTTACAATTAAATTCTTTTGATATTGAAATCGAAAAATATTTAAATGGCTGTGCAGCCATTTCAGACCAAAATGTGTTAGAATTTTGGAAATTAGTGACCTCAAATTAATGAAAAGACTTGCCCGTTACATTTTAGCCATTCCGGCAAGCTCAGCAACGAGCGAAAGATTATTTTCTACCTCTGGAATAATATTAAATGAGCGTCGTACACGTTTAAAAAGTTCAAACTTAGAAAAAATTTTATTTTTAAATAAGAACTTGCCATAAGTTATGTTTAAAAACCTGTATATTATAACACTGTTATTATTAATAAGTATTGGACTTAACTAAATTTCTTTGTATATTACATACTGTAAATTAAAAAAATTGCATGGGTTTTTTTTTGTTGAAATTTTCGTGTTTGGCTTGGGCCGGGATGTGCTTTTTCAAAAAAAAATCGTAGCCTTCGTGCTTTTTTTTTGGGACTAGGTTTCGATTGGTCATTTCTTTATTCATGTTCTGATCTAAATACTTGTATCTCATTATACCCTTCGACCATTGAAAATGGTCAAAAAAGGGTATACTAACTTTGTGCAAATGTATGTAACAGGCATAAGGAGGCGGGGGAGACCCCATAAAGTTTATGCTCGATCACTAGCCGAGTCGATTGAGCCTTGTTCTGTCTGTCTGTCCGTCTTCTGTGAACGCACAGATCTGCAGCTATTATAAAAGTTAGAGTTACCAAACTTGGCAGGAAGACTCCTGTGTACTATAAGCAGATGAAGTTTATTTAAATGTTAGGTGCCACGCCCATCGCCCCCACAAATCAATAATTTAATTTTTGAACTTAATTTGTAAGCGCTTATATAAGATACAACTTTCAAACTTTAATATACTGAAATATCTACGTAGTCCCCAAATTACAATCCAATCGAACAATAAACACAGAAGTTTTTAAGAAGTATAGCATAAAGTGCTTTAAAGGGGGGGGGGGTTATTTTAAGGCATGTGCATCTGATATGTCTATGAATTTACATTAAATAAGGGAAAATGTATCTCACTGTTTTCGTTTTTTTATTCCTCCATGAATTCATTTTTCGACCAATGTGTTCCTATAGCTTTCCAAGTAAAGTCAAACAGGCCACCTTGGATCTCTCGTGAACTTATGAGGTTAAAAAAGTTCTTCCACACATCCTTACCCTTTATTATTATTATTATTATTTTGAAAAGGGAGTCTCCCAGCAGAGAAGGTGCGAGGCACTGCGACCAGAATGATCTTTTGTACCTGTAATGCTCTCCCTATCTTGACAAGATGTGTTTAGTGGTTTCGTCGTCGTCTCTACAGAGCCTACATTCTGCATCTGAGGACAGACGCATTTTTGCGAGGTGATAGTTCACCACGTGGTGGCCACGTGAGATAAGGAGATCTCTCCTAGAGAGTAAATTTGTTCTTCGTTTAACCGAGGGATTCGTAAGCTCTCTAGCTTTCGTCATCCCTGGTTTGAAGAACCAATAGCGTTCGGTCAACCTATCTGCCCAGGTTTTCACAAGGGATGAGATGGTTGACCACCCCACGCCGCAGAAGGTTTCGGGGCCATGCAGAGGGGCTGATGACCCCGCCCTAGCTAGTTCATCCGCTAGCTCGTTGCTCTCGAAACCAGAGTGTCCAGGTACCCATAGGAGGGTAACTTTGTTCCTATTGGACATCCTCTGGAGGCAGTTCCAGCAGTCAGCCACCATACGTGCAGCTTGGCTGTCCGAGATGTATATATTCGCTCCTCTGATCCCCTTCTCAAGGATAAGATGGCAACAGAACTCGAAGGCACGAACCTCGGATTGAAAAACTGAGGGCCACTTGCCTATGGCAATCGAGGTTTTGGAGTTGGGACCATGTATCCCAACCCCCTGATCAGTCTTTGACCCGTCGGTATACCAATGTATACCGTGAGGGTCACTGATGGGGTTGCCAGCATCCCAGTCCTTCCGGGCTGGAATGATGGTTCTGAATTTTGCACCAAAGAGGAGTTCCTTGGTCATAGAATCTGATCTAGTGCAGATCTCTAAGCCAGGAATATCTTTAATTAGTCTAGCATGCCCTGATTCGGTAGCTAGAAGCCCAGATTGGAGCTTGATTCTAAAAAGGCTCATAGCAGCGACTTCTTTTATTCGGATATGCAGCGGAGTCAGGTTCAAGATTGATTCCATTGCTGCTGTGGGACAGGTGCGAAGTGCACCCGTCCGAGAGAGGCAAAGCAGCCTATGCAGTTTAGTGCATTTGTTGATGGCGGTGACGTGCGTAACCTTGGGCACCACACAATAGCGGCGTAGGTGACGATAGGTCTTACCATCATCTCAAATAGCCACCGAATGGTACATGATTTGAGACCCCAGGTCCTACCAAAGAATCTTCTACATGCCCACATGGCATGAGTTGCCTTTGATAGGGTGTTGTTTAGATGGGAATTCCAGTTCACTCTTTTATCAAGAGTTACCCCTAGATATTTAACCTCGTTGGAGAGCCGCCAATGTGCAATTGACCTATGTCAACGGAATAGCGCTTAGTGAAGGGAACGATAATCGCCTTTTGTGGATTGATGCTAAGACCTACATCAGGGCAAATTGCATCAGCTCTGTCACTGTGTTGGCAAAGTTCCCGCTCACTACGAGAGCCAGGTCGTCAGCGTAGCCGATTCCTTGCACGCCCTGTTCAGCGAGAATACTCAGTAGTAAGGGGGATAGGACCCCTCCCTGGAGACATCGTTTAACCGCACTAATGAAAGCGGTCGTGGAGTCCAAGGTAGAGGAAATAGTCCGATGTTTGAGCATAGCATCAATCAATCGGATTAGGGGACGGGCGATATTTCTGCGCTCCAGCGCAGCAGAAATAGGCCCGTAGCCGGTATTGTCGAAAGCACCCTCTGTATCAAGAAAAGAGCACAGAGCAATATTCTTGGATACGAAGGCTCCTTCGATTTTACCAACTAGCTTGTGGAGAGCGACCTCAGTCGATTTTCCGGCTATATACGCAAACTGCGTCTGATGCAGGGGATAAGTTTTCTGTAGAGAGCACCGTATGTGCAGGTCTTCGAGCCTTTCCGCTGTCTTAAGCAGAAAGGAGGTGAGACTGATTGGCCGATATGATTTAGGCTGGTCAGGGGGACGATTCCCCTGTTTGGGAATGAATACCACATTTACTCTCCTCCAAGAGATGGGTATGTATCCCCAGGTAAGACTAGCTCTAAGAAGGCCGACCAGTAGATCGAGAATATTAATATTAATAATTTTAACTCTTTTTTGTCCTACTATTAACAAAACTTCTTTACTTAGTGATCTGAAATCTTTTAAACCTGTTTTCTCTCCTGGCCCTGATGGAGTTCCAGGATGTGTTCTAAGATTTGGTGCTGACTCACTTCTTAACCCAATTTTTAAGCTGCTTGACTTGTCACTGTCTAACAGTTGTTTTCCACCTATTTGGAAAAACTCTTTTTCCATTCCTTTTCACAAAAGTGGTTCTAAGCATGATGTGAAGAACTATAGGTGTATATCCAAATTGTCTGCAATACCTAAGATTTTTGAAAAAAGATCTGCTGCTTCTAATCTTCTAGAATTTTCTTACAGCATTACTTTAGGATTTCGGAAGAAAATGCAAACCGATGTCGTCTATACTGACTTCAGTAAAGCATTTGATTCCGTAAATCATAATCTCTTGATTCGTAAGTTATATTTAATCGGTTTTCCACAAAAGCTTATTTTGTGGATATCCGATTATTTAACTAACAGGTGGTCAACGAGTTCTTTTTAAATACTGTCTATCAAAGCCAATCTTAGTAACTTCTTGTGATCCTCAGGGCAGCCATCTTGGACCTTTGCTTTTTAACCTTTTTATTAACGATATTCCTTATATACTTCTTCACTCTAATATCCTTATGTATGCTGATAACGTGAAACTCTGTTTGACGTATAGTGATCCTACACTTAACTTCCTCCAAACAGATATTGATTTGCTCTTTGCTTGGTGCAGGCATAATCTGCTGCATCTTAACTGTTTGAAGTGCAAAGTTATATCATTTTACAGAGGTAGCAATCACGTCTTCAACTATACATTTTTTTAAATTTATTATATTTATTAAGTGAAGAATCCATACATCATAATATCGTATCTTAACATCACAGGGTGGGGAATATTCTTAAGAATTACCAAACACTATATTTTGATATAGTGAAGTAGGAACAATTGTCTTGGCAAGTCTTGCCGTTTGAAAAACCATGCCCTCCCCCGGGATTCGAACCCAGAACCGCTGTATAATATTCAAATGCCTCAGACGACTCAACTACAGGGGTCGACTCAACTATAACATACATTTGATTTAAACTCGCTTTCAAGAATAACCGAGGTAAACTATATAGGTTCTCTTTGATCATAGATTGAAATTTGATCGTCACATTGCACAAATTGTCAATAAGGCATTTCGAGTACTTGGTTTCATAATAAGATGGGCCAAAGAATTTTGAGATCCTTCACTCCACTTCTTGAATTCTTGGTTCTTGCGTGTGGTCGCCGCAATATCAGATTCACCAAGATAAAATTGAGTCTGTTCAAAAGCAATTTTTACTTTTCGCTTTGCCTAGTTTCAACTGGGTACCAGGTGTAGACTTACCACCTTATTCTAGTAGACTCATCCTTATTAACCTACCTTCTCTTACTAATCGTCGTATCATGTTAGGTGTCACGTTTCTTTTTAAACTAATCAAGTACGACATTGATTCCCCTTTTCTGGTTAACCAAATCAATTTCTGTATTCCTTCTAGAGTAACTCGTAATTTTTTGCCACTTTCCTTGGATTTTTGTCATAACAATTATAGCTTGTATGATCCCTTTCGAGTTCTCTGTGCTGATTACAATAGAATGATTAGAGCTTTCAATTCAGAGTCCTCCCTTAATTCGATCAAACTATCCATTCTTAACTACTTAACACTTAACAACAATTAACACTAATCCACCAATCTGATTGGGTTTTACTGGGTTTTCCCCAATCCCGTTGCAACAAATGTTGGATCGGTTTCTTTTTATTATCCCAGTTTAAATTTTAAATTTAAATTTTTAAATTTATTTTTAATTTAAATAAAATAAAATATTAATAATTTTTTTTAATTTTTTTTTACAATTTTAATTCATAATTTTTATAGTTATTTCTTTTCCCAGTCGACTGCCATTAGTCGACATTAAATAAATTAATAGTTTTTAATCACAAGATTAATAAAAAATATAACCTCCTTATGCATTTATAACCTTTTGGAGTCGTGTTGGTACGGAATTAAATAAAGTTTTGAGATTATCAGTTCAAATGTCCTTCCAGGCATTTTGTACTTCAATACTTCATTTTTTACTTCATCTCTTGTTCTTGTTAAATCAACTGATCGCTTATGTTTTACATATGACCATACATTTTCAATTGCGTTTCCACTCCAACTTCTCACAAAAACTGTTTGATTAATTTGCTTATGTGACATGGTGCGTTATCCTGTTGGAGGACGAATGCTTTGCCGATCAATTTATCGCCAGAAGCAAATGGGTAACTATTCAAGGTTTCTAAATATTTATGTTGGTTCATGGATCCCTCGATAGGAATCAAATCTCCTACCCCATTAAACGATACGCTACCCCAAAACATAACACTTCCGCCACCATGACTTACTTTTTGACGAACAGGGATACATTTTTTGCGAATATTTGCATCCATTCGTACAAAAACCTTTTTAGGTGATGAATGGTATTCGAAACTACTTTCATCAGTCCAAAGAACATTACGTCTAAAAGGAAGACGGCTTATTTACATACTTTTTGGCGAAGGCCAGCCTCTTCATTTTATTTCTTGGGCTGATGAAATTTATTTTTTTTTATATTTCTTGCAATATAGGTATGGAAATTATGATGTTTCAACCGCCTGCGTATTGTCCTTTCACTAATTGAAACATTTTTGTCCATATTCCATTCCAAAGCAACCATTTTCGGCGTTTTTAATGGATCCTTTTTAATTTGTCGCAAAATCAAACGGTCCTCGCTTTCAGTTGTCTTTCGATTTCTGCCTGATAGATGCAAATTATTGATGTTTTTTATGTTTTTGTATTTTTTTATTTGATAAACAGTTTGGCGTGACAAATTATATTCTTTTGCGATATTTACTACGGAAATACCCAAATCAAACTTTGTCCCTATTTCTCTTCTAATATTGGCCAGCAGCTCAGCTGTTTTAACCATTTTAACTGTAAAAACAATTGTTATGGTAGTAATTTGTTATAATAATTCGAAAAACAAAAAAAATATTGCACTCACTTGCAAATTTGCAAATAAAAGCGATTGATTTACTCGATGACAAAATAATTTTGCCGTTGTGAAATTCATTCTCCCTTAATATTTTTACTTGCACAAGCTCAGCACAAAGAGGAATTGAAAAAATATTTGGCTAATTATAACTGTAATTGCGCTCTTTAATTACTGCATTCGTTCAATGCCGTTTAGCGAATGTGCATGACATGTCAAGACATGTTAGTCAGAGACTGCAGATGACAAAATACTTTTGCCGTCGTGTGTAATTGCAAAATATTAAGAAAATTACTGAACTTGCAAAGTCATAAGAGACAAAATACGGAAATAGTGACGGCATTGAAGAAAGCATTAGCTTGCGTTTTTTTTTTTTATCCGTGCTAAACAAGATTATACTACATTTTATTTATAGCTAATTAATATTATTTATAACTATTATAATTTAATTGTCTTTTATATTGCATAATAAATATTAAAACAAAATAATGAAAATATTTTTTATTTTTATTGAAATTTAATTAAATAATTTAATTTGCTTGTAGCGCTTGACTGTAAGTTTTCTTTTAGTTTATTAGTATAAGAAAAATAACAAAATAAAATAACAAATAATTAATTAATAAATACTTGACCCATCGGCAAAGCTGCATTGTGAACCAATTGTGTTACCATACAATGCAAATACGAGCCCCAACCACTATTAATTCGAACAGCATGTGTTTTTGGCAGTGTGCAATGTTCAACACACGATATTTTCAATACTATTACAGATAGCGTATGCTATTTTATTCTCTTGACGATGACAAAAAAAATTTCTTGTATTTCCAACAACAAAAATATGATTTATTTATTCAAAAGGTAGATTCGAAAAACAAAAAAAATATTGCACTCACTTGCAAATTTGCAAATAAAAGCGATTGATTTACTCGATGACAAAATAATTTTGCCGTTGTGAAATTCATTCTCCCTTAATATTTTTACTTGCACAAGCTCAGCACAAAGAGGAATTGAAAAAATATTTGGCTAATTATAACTGTAATTGCGCTCTTTAATTACTGCATTCGTTCAATGCCGTTTAGCGAATGTGCATGACATGTCAAGACATGTTAGTCAGAGACTGCAGATGACAAAATACTTTTGCCGTCGTGTGTAATTGCAAAATATTAAGAAAATTACTGAACTTGCAAAGTCATAAGAGACAAAATACGGAAATAGTGACGGCATTGAAGAAAGCATTAGCTTGCGTTTTTTTTTTTATCCGTGCTAAACAAGATTATACTACATTTTATTTACAGCTAATTAATATTATTTATAACTATTATAATTTAATTGTCTTTTATATTGCATAATAAATATTAAAACAAAATAATGAAAATATTTTTTATTTTTATTGAAATTTAATTAAATAATTTAATTTGCTTGTAGCGCTTGACTGTAAGTTTTCTTTTAGTTTATTAGTATAAGAAAAATAACAAAATAAAATAACAAATAATTAATTAATAAATACTTGACCCATCGGCAAAGCTGCATTGTGAACCAATTGTGTTACCATACAATGCAAATACGAGCCCCAACCACTATTAATTCGAACAGCATGTGTTTTTGGCAGTGTGCAATGTTCAACACACGATATTTTCAATACTATTACAGATAGCGTATGCTATTTTATTCTCTTGACGATGACAAAAAAAATTTCTTGTATTTCCAACAACAAAAATATGATTTATTTATTCAAAAGGTAGATTTAAGAGATAAGAACAAAAATTTGATGACTCTAGCTCTTATTGTTTCTGAGATCCAGGTGTTCATACAGACAGACGGAGAGACAGACATAGCTCAATCGACTCGGCTACTGATACTGATTCAGAATATATATAGTTTATGGGGTTGGAGATGCGTCCTTCTGCTTATAACGCACATTTCCGTTCCGACAAACACAATAGACCATGCATTTTTTTTTAAATCCATGGCATAAAAATGAAATCGCGCGCGCGAACATTAACATGCGCTCGCGGCGCTCTGTTCTTCAACATAAAAAATTCTTTGTTTGTCGCACACATATGATATTCTGAAAGCATATTGAGCTATTAAACATCTTCGTTGGCGCCAGTCTGCCGACCAACGAGTTATAGTTGCATGCGCCGAAACTCTGACCCAATATGCAACTCATAAAATAAAACATTGTTGTGTATAAATAACATTTCGTTTTAAAAGAATCGCTTGAACGCCACACTGTGCATCATTGTGACATTTTACTCAGAATTAGCCAACAACAAATACATGTAAATTTAATTATTTTTAAAATTCAATTCAAAAAACTAGCAGACTCCGAGACATAATTCACCAGAGTTATTGATATTGATTCACTGTATGTATGTATGTATGTATATTTATTACAACCCTGCGTTGCAGAAACACAATTAACATAGTGTTTCGTCCCCGCCTAACTGCACGTTGACCATGACCTGGAAAAAATGGGTTCTACTCAATGAGCTATTTGTTGTTGCGTTTTAATATACATATGTATTAATTTGTATCGATAAATTTTGCAAATTTGAATTGAACATTTTTTGGTTACCTACCGCAGTTAACACCGTTATTGTATACTCACAGCTACATGCACACATGCACTTACAAAGGCGTTTAGATTTTCGTGTGTGTGTCGTCGCATACAATACAAATTATCGTTATCGATGTTAATATTGCTATTCCATTATGTATTATGCTTATTATTATCGTTATCGTTATTGTTTTTATCCGATTATCGGTTTCTGTTCGTTTGTTGTCTAATTTTGTTTGTTTCAGTTGCGCGTGATTCGTGCGTTCCGCTCGACCTTGGAAGACATTAACGACCGCCGCTCGATGCACAGTTTGCACAGCTTGCGCAGCCCTCGGACAGGGATCCCACCTGCCAGCGGCAGTGGTATCCACCATCCACTCTACAATTTAAACCTGCTGAGTCCCAACTACAGCAGCAGCAAACAATCGCAGCCGCAGCCGCAGCATGCCCCCAATGCAACCCTGCCTTCAGACATATCTTACATTGACGAAGATCCGCAGCAGCAGCGGAATCTGCAAAATGGCCGTACTATCTTTGCATCTGCATCCAATCCCGCCTCCCCGTCAAACTCCTCCACATCTCCCAGCTCAGCTGGTGGCTTCTCTGACGTCGTGCACAGCCTACAGCAGAACGGACAAAGCGAAACAAGAATTTAGTAGGAGACTGCACACACAAACATATGTACGCATATATGTTCATAAACAGGCACACAAACTCACATACCTGTACGTGTAGACGTAACGTGAACGATCGTAATTCAAACAGAACAGAAAAGAGAAACAGTTATAGTTAACCGCAATGACAAAAGCAGTACAGATATTACATACTCACATTCAATAGACATACATATGTACATACAAACCTGTGTCCTCTGCACGCACCCACTCACACCACTAACATCGTCAATGAAACTCGACAAACTGCAGAGCGAGAGAGATAGAGAATTATCCTGTTGCTGATTCACGATAATTATGTACTGTAATAATATATACCTAAAATTTAACGCTTAGAAAATGTAATTTAACGCATGATTTTTATATTTTTAATCATTTATTTTTGTATACAGTTAATATTAATATCAACTCACAACTCCATGAAAAGTGTAGTTTGTTTCTTCATTTGTCTACTACTTATTTTGGTCCGAAGTGGATCGTGTATCAGTTCAAAGCGTACACACCAACATGCATAGGATTGCCAGATGGGTATTTACTATTAAGTCGGCAACCCTAATGTGGATAATACAATCAAACAGAATCCACCTACACACCTATATTCATATAAATAATATCGCGTAAATTATGGCAAACAAAAAGCTTATATGTACATAGATAATATATATGCATGTATTTGTATGAATGTGTTTTCTTTATCTTTTGGATCCAGGAATAAATCGGGATTGATGTTGCACAAATGTAAATAGGACGTTAGGGGAATACTAAAGTTACATTTTTTATAGTATTAAGTTTGAAATTCAAAATAAAATGTAATATATTGTTCAAAAATTCTAAAAAAAAATGTCATATTAAAGTTAAGTTTAAAAAAAATGGAATAGTTATATGCATACATTTTTTAGGGGTGTACGCATAGATATGCGAGTGAGTGTACATACATAAATCTATGTTCATCTCTCTGGTTTCCATGGATGGATGTGTGTAGTTTTAATGCAATTTCAATATATGTATACATACTCAAATTAGCACAATCTACATCAAAATGTATTAATTTCTTTGTACATACATGCATATACATACGTATGTATTCACTGTCATCCACTCATATACATAAATATAAGAAAGTGCCGTTTTACCATTGGAATTCGAAATTATATTCATTTTATTTGTATTTCATATTTTTACCTTTACCTATACGTTTGCTGTTTCCATCCACTTTCCTCCTATCCCAACTAACACACACACATGAATTAGTGTTTAAATGCTGTGGTGAGTTCGTGTCGTTCTGTTTAGAGATGGGCGCGGGCCTGTTTTTTGAGGCCCGGCCTGGAACTTTTTTAAAGGGGGCCCGGGCCGAATCTGACTCAAATTTTTGACCCGGCCCGGAACTTTTTAAAGGGGGCCGATATCGATTAAAAGGCCTTCCAGGCTTTTACCCCTAGGCTCGGGGCCCGACGGTAAAAGGCCCGGTAGCTGGTTTTAGGCCCCGGGCCTAAAATTGTCCTGCCCGGCCCGCGCCCTTCTCTATTTCTGTTCACGAATTGCGTGCACAGTTTGTAAGTGTTATGTATTAAGATACATACATATGTATGCAAATGAACTTCTATACAGGACAGACCACAACGCATAATTTTAATAACACTGTATATTGGTTTATTTGTATATATATATTCCAATAAACATAGTAATTTACATACCTATTTTTACTATTCGACACATCTTTATTATGTATTTGAAAATCAGTCACGTGTCCCGTGCTGTGTGTTTCACGTGTCACCTCTTTATGTATATTTACAAATCTATGTACAATCTTAAATCGCTGCCTTACTTACACACTGTATCTTACTCCAACCTACATATATTTCTCTTCCCATTTATTGTTTTCAATTTTACTTTCTCTCTTCAATTTTAAAGGTAATAGGCGGCGAGTTGCAAGAACGCTTGATACCGGTTCCCTATAGCAAGAGCAACACTGATCAAGCTGTAAGCGCTTCTTACTTTACCTTACCAATTACCGATCTACTCACACAATTCCCAGACTTACCCAAAAACTCGACTCTGATTCGACGAATTTTGCGCTCTCCTTTGGAGATAGCTTAATGTGTTAAATTTCAGTTAATTGAATTATTCGTTCTTACTTATGTAATTAAATTATTCGCTGCTTGCTTTGTCCGCTTTAACTCGAAATATCGAAAGAAATTTCGTTGTTGCCTGCCAAAAAGAGGACACGAAAATATCGATCAACCAGATTTGATTCCGTTATCCCTACAATCCATTTAAAGACCCCCAACTATGAAACAATCATCCCCCGACCGGAATCCACATACTGACTATCGTCTTCTATTTGCATAACTACTTTAGTTATCTATAATTATCGTTGTGACTCTAATATTGGTTTATTTTTCGTTTTGTAGTTAAACTTGTCTTTCACTAATCTTAAATCGAACATCTATTAGTAATGCATGTTGATACAATTTCTAATCCCCACATAAACCCATACGCAAGGTCCTTCATTCAGCTTGTCTTCAGCTGTTTTCAAAATGTACGTATGCGACGTACCTTACCTAGATTATTTTCTTTCAAATCATTCGTTTCTAAGCAACGAACAATTACGAAATATGAGCATGCACGCGTATTTGATCTATCAGTGGCAATCGAGCGAAATGGATGGCAATATTGTCTATACATACGCACACACGAATTTATGTCATCCATACATACCTACCTACTTACCCACCATCGTGGTGAATTCATCGCTGTGAATTTGTTTAATTTTGATCTTATTTTTCCGTTTCCCGTTTCCCCTATTCGTGTATATACACACACACACACACGCATGATATACATATATATTTGTAAGTGTTTGCATTTGATTTATGAGTTCTTTAAATCGAAGTAACACATAACTGTATTATACTGTATTTCTTTATACTACTGTTGTTTTTGTCTATCTTGTCACTGTTCTCGGTGTTGTTCTTCTCTTTCTACTTACGTTACACATAGATTCGTGTGGTGAACGCCTTCCGACAAGGTCTCGACGCCCGCTATGGTGAGCACACAAACACTTCGCTGGCAGAGGTCCTGCGTAAGCAGACTTCGCTGAGCAAACGCCTCTCGGAGACATCTTCCATTGAGTATGCCGACAATATACCCGACGAGCTGACTATACCTGAAATCGATGTCAAGCGGTTGTCCTCCCACAGTCACACCGAAACTGCAGTCTAAAGATTAGTCATACTTACATTCACACAAGCACACACACACATACACACATGATTACATATACATATATTATCTTTTTTCTAAAACGATACATTCAAAATGTGCTTTAATACTGTTTATAAAATCTGCGAAATAAAGATTTGATCACAAATAGATATGCATCATAATGGTAAAACAATTATGTACATATAAACATACATATGTACACACATACATAGAGTGCATTAATAGACATGCTAGACGTCAGTGAATGCATCGTATTTGTGGTAATTGAACAGCTTTAACCGAATAAAATAAAACATCCCATATTCAAAAATCTTTCCGTTTTTTCTATTTCTTCTAAATTAAGGTTAAGGTTAGTTAAAAAAAAACCCAGATTCCCACACGTCGATTGCGGGAATGGAGCAGAAGGGGGCACAGATAAGGGGTTTTTGAGGCCCGGCCCGGCACGAGCACGAAACCTAGTCCCAAAAAAAAGCACGAGGCCCGCACGATTTTTTTTTTTGGCCCAAGCCAAACACGAAAATTTCAACAAAAAAAAACCCATGCAATTTTTTTAATTTATAGTATGTAATATACAAAGAAATTTAGTTAAGTCCAATACTTATTAATAATAACAGTGTTATAATATACAGGTTTTTAAACATAACTTATGGCAAGTTCTTTTTTAAAAATAAAATTTTTTCTAAGTTTGAACTTTTTAAACGTGTACGACGCTCATTTAATATTATTCCAGAGGTAGAAAATAATCTTTCGCTCGTCGCTGAGCTTGCCGGAATGGCTAAAATGTAACGGGCAAGTCTTTTTTTCGATTTCAATATCAAAAGAATTTAATTGTAACTTTGGTTTTTTGGAAAATTTTTTATCTTGAAATTCTGCAAACAGTCCTGACCCCTTTTCATCTGGGCTTGCAGTTCTTAATTCCACAAACTCATTTGAGGCCTCCTCATCATTTATCATTTCTGAAAGCATTGCTTTGACCGTTACCATGACATTCTCCTTAACTTTTGGCGATAAGAAACGCATTTCCTTGAAGGGAGGATTTAAGAAGAGGCCAACATAATGTGCCGTTGATGGTGCAAATCTTTTATTTAAAGAATTTAACGTATTATTTTTTAGCCGCATTATGATTTCAGAATCGAGCATTTCAGTGGGCACAAGGCGATAAATATCTGAAACATTGAAAACTATCATATCACGAGTCCCACCGATTGTGCGGTTCGATTTTGCGGTCCTCCGGGCTTTTGCGGGCCTTCGGGCTTTTGCGGGCCTCCGGGCTTTTTTCTTAGGCCCGGGGCCCGCACGAACCCGAACGAAACTCGATTTTTAGGCACGAGCAAGTTTTTTTTGGCAAAAGCCCGCGGGCCACGAAA
Organism: Zaprionus davidi; assembly: GCA_018903715.1. Lineage (NCBI taxonomy): Eukaryota > Metazoa > Arthropoda > Insecta > Diptera > Drosophilidae > Zaprionus > Zaprionus davidi. Next base: position 96,710 of record JAEIGL010000051.1, read on the forward strand.
AAAAGCACGGCCCGCGCCCACCTCTACACAGTACCTCCTGGTCCCACAGTCCGCAAAGCAATTAACTCTGCGCGCACTGTTACTAGTGATGTTAAAACATCGAGCCACTATTGATATTATCGAGGTTTTATTTTTTCAACTATCGACGTTTCTTTTTTGATGATTTCAGGGACTTAGTTCATTAGTTAATTTTTCGAAGAACTATAGTTCTATCTTTAGTTTGTTCGTTCGAGCACTTAGCAATGAACAGATAGAAGCTGTCGAAGAGTACGAAGCATTGAGAGTAAACTTTGGCTGAACGCACGACTGGGTCGGCTGCATGATCGGCTCTTAGTACAAACATCGTATAGCATTAAAGCTGCTTCTGAAGCTTCTGTGCTTCAATCGACTGCAGAACGATGAGCATGCGTGTACTTCTTTCCGCTGTTTCAGGGTGTGCGTGTATGTATGCACAAGCTCGCAGTTAAGGGTTCTAGTGCACCGCACACACGTAGCTGCAGGCCTGGCCAGCGAGAAATCAACTTTTTGTTTGTTTTTGTCTTTATCATCGAGAGCTAAGAGACCGAATTACAGTGAGCCAAAATGATTATTTGGCGGAAATAACATCTGAAAATATGTGTATTTATAGATTTAATGTTCATAATTATAATATATTTGTAAAACAAAATTATATTACAAAAAAAAAATTGTGTAACATCTATAAATTAAAACAAATTCTGAATACAGAAATATGTATTTACTAAATTAAATTATACTCATAAAGCAAGACACATGTTTTCGAAAGTTTTAAGTTTTCGATGAAAGATAACCATTTTTGCCCCCTGTGTCTAGTTATTTTTTAAGTAAATGTTTCAAATAAATGTGATAAAATGTGTCATTAAAAATACATTAAACTTAATTTTGTTTAAATTTAAATTGCAAATAAAAAACTGATTTTTAAAATAATGATCGACAGTTGCAAACATGCGTGGAGAACGGCAAAATTCAATGAAAGAATAAAACCACTAAGCGTCGAACATATAGAATACTCAAACAGCGGAAAATACTTACCCAATGGTCTTCGGTTTATTATGACCCCAAGGCCGGAAGTGTTTCATGAGTGAGCGATCCGTTATCTTTGGTGGGCAATCCAAAACCAGCGAACAGCGATTAACTCAGTCGCGTAGAGCTGGAAATAAAATTGACATTTACGTACATCAAAGTTTCTATTTTTTTCATAAAAAACAGCGATATATCAAAGTTTCTTAAAGCGTAAGCACTAAGCATCGAACATATAGAGTAAGCAAACATCGAAAAGTAGCGGCCGAGTGGTCTTCGGTTTGTTATGAGCGTTCTGCTCTCTTTGGTGAGCAATCCAGAAACAGCAAACAGCGGCTTCAAGTCAGTCGCACAACGACAGCGAAACGATGAGCATGGGCATATTTCTTTGCGCTAGCCATCGTTTCGATGTATGTGTGCTATGTATGCACAATCTCGCATATGAATGTATGCGTTGCTTGTGAAGTTTGGCAATAGGCAAATGCTTCGGCCAGCGCGCTGGCAGCCTGAAGTCAATTTTGTGTTTCGGCGTTGAGAGCCTAGAGAATGAGGCGGCAGGGCTGTAGTGAGGGTTTTACGGGCCCCTGTGCAATACTTATCAGGGACTTCTACTTGAATTACCTTAATTAATAAATATATTCATGTTTACCAAAGGAATTAAATTGTACAATTGTGCATTTTTATATTTGGTAACCGTGAGCTTCTTGACTGTTGAGAGCCCTTCTGTGCCGCAGACCCTGCGCGCTTTTAGCTACGGGCCTGGCCAGTGTGAAATCAACTGTGTGTTTGGTTTTTTTTTGTTGTCATCGAGAGCTAAGAGACCGAATTACAGTGAGCCAAATTAAAATAAAAAATTCGGAATACATAAATATGTAATTACTAAAAAAAAATTATCCTCATAGAACAAGCCACATGTTCTCAAAAGTTTTAACATTTTCGCTGCAAGATAACCATTTTTGGCGACTGTGTCTGTCTCTAAGCTCTCGACCCCGAAACACAAAATTGACTTCAGGCTTCCAGCGCGCTGGCCGAAGCATTTGCCTATTGCCAAACTTCACAAGCAAGTCATAATTTTGTTTTTCAGCATCGAGACAAAGCAGCCTAGCCCGAGAATGAGTTTGCATATGTGTGTGCCAGAGGGGTATTTTGTTGTTGCCAAAGCATTGATAGGCACGCGTCCATTCATTGTTTTGTTTTGATTATTTGTCTGCAGTCATTGTTTTGATTTTGGAGATGTATTTTCCCGCTCAGCTACGATTTTTTTTTATTATTAACTATATTTATGTTTTTTGTTTTATTGTAATTACCGGCAGAACACTATGTAATCAATAAAATTTATTATCTAAGATATGTAATTTTAATTTAACATAAATAAATTATTAAATTTCAAATAATAATTGTTATTCAAAATTAAATGTATTTTTATTATTTTTTATAAATTTTATATTAATATGATGCTTACTGAAGAACGATCTTGCAATTTGTGAAGAGTTAGAGTTATTTTTATTTAATAAAAACTTCAAAACAATAAGTAACAATTTTAAATTAAAAGTTCCACAAGATAGTTTCTTTGATTTAATAAAACTAAGCTACAGGATATTTCACAAATATTTTCAAAATTATCCTTATGTGAGAAAAATAAAGAAACCCATTATAAATGAGAGCAATGCGCAAGCTGAATGCAGTGATGCGTTCTCAGATTGGTACTCTGAACGGCATGGTTGCCATGAGCACCGACTCCATATACTAAATTTCTTTATACTCGTCCTCCTTCGCAAAAATACAATTTGGCTGTCAGAAAAGCTATGCTCTGATACTCAAAAACTCAAGCGGAAAATAGATATTCTAAAATCATAAGCGCAGATGCTGCAAAAAGACACCGAGGCTACAGATTTAATTGGCTTGCCACACCAGTAGCTGTAGGTCGAGGCACAGCAAGATCAACTTGGCGATCAGCAAAAACACTTCCAACAGGCAGCCCTATCAAAAACAAAGTCGACATAGCCCTTTTATACTCGGCATGCCGAAAATTTAAAACTAGCAGCTTTTGTCTTGAGTCCTTCTGTGTATTGCAATGTTTTAGAATTTTTATAATATTGGGAATGTGTAGTATCAAATTTAGGTGTGTAGGTTAGGTGGGGAACATGGAGATATTTAAATGAAACACATTTGAATATCTCAAGTCGACTCGAAGTTCATCAATGATAACCCCATTGTTATTGCAATGGCCTCCCCTTGGTGTTCCCTGCATACCGATTGCATTTTATAATCGGGAGCTAATTCGACCGGCGAAAATCAAAAACAACACAAAAAAGGCGGGTGCTAGTCACTTGCCTTGGCAACCACAAAGTTCTCGTGCTTACACACGAATATGCTTATGAATATGTGCAAGCACACACGCATAAAGTCAGCAGCTAAACCCACCCCAATTCAAAACAATTAATTTAATGAGATAAATAGGAGTTGTAAATTGCAACTTTAAACTGTTTATCTAACAGATTTCAAAATTAGTTTAAGCATCATATTAATATAAAATTTATAAAAAAAATAAAAATACATTTAATTTTTAATAATTTTTATTATTTGAAATTTACCAATATATTTATGTTTTTCTATAATATTATAAAGGCGAGATAAGAATAAATTAAAATTACATATCTTAGATAATACATTTTATTGATTACATAGTATTCTGCCGGTAAAAAAAATAATTACAATAAAACAAAAAACACAAATATAATTATTTATAAAAAAAATCGTAGGGAT
>JAEIGL010000273.1:0-16623 GCA_018903715.1 Zaprionus davidi
CGTGAAATTAAAACTGAAGGTGATACTGTGGAACAGCAGACAAATTTCAATCGAAAAGACGAAAAAGCCTTGGCAAGTGTATTGCTATATATAAAGCCATCGCAAATTAATTATGTTAAACATTGTACGACATCAGAGGAAGCTTGGAAAAAGCTGGCAGCAATTCACACGCCTTCTGGTCCGGCGCGTAGAATACAGTTATTTAAACAGTTACTGTATATGAAAATGTCAGAATCAGAGGGCATTGCAAAGCATGTGAATAATTTTTCTAATGTGATCGAGAAGTTGAACGAAATTCAACAGTCAGTGACGGATGAAATGCTTGTTATAATTTTGTTGGCAAACCTTAGTGACGCATATGAGGGCTTTGTATCCGCAATAAAAGCCCGCGACAATTTGCCGTCTTTTGGTGCCCTTAAAATTAAATTGCTGGAAGAGGGGGAAAGACGTAAAACGGTTGACCAAATTGATGTGAAAGAAGAACAGAAAATGTTCGCGTCGCGATATAAAAATGACAAAAAGAACAAGAACAAAATGAACATGAAAAACATCGAATGTTGGAAATGTGGCCGACGCGGTCATATTTCAGCGAAGTGCAGATCGAAAGAAAAATCGGCGAAGTCAGAAAAGGAGAACGATAGTGATAAAAAGAACGACAGCAACAAGAAGTCGTATTCCGTTTTCGCTGCAGCTTCGCATAAAAGTACACTCTCGCTTGATGTTTGGTGTGTGGACAGTGGGGCAACAGCCCATTTATGTGCAAACAAATCGTTATTTGTGTCAATTCGCGAGCATAAAGAAAAAATTATGCTAGTTGGCGAACAATACATTGAGGCGAAAGGTATGGGCACAGTGAAGTTAAACTGGCATGGCAATATTATTGAACTAATCGATGTGTCAAAATCTGCAATGTAATTTTGTTTCGGTCGCTAAAGCAATAAATAATGGTTTTAAAATATGCTTTGAACAAGACAAAGCGAGCGTGAAAAACAATAAGGGCAATACGGTGTTAATTCCGAAAAAGCAAAATGACTTGTTTGTGTTTGAAACCGAGAATAAAACCGCTTTTGCTGCAAAGACAGATTTAAAACGAGTAATAACATGGCATAATAGATTTGGGCATCTAAATTTTAATAGCATTAAATCCATGATCAACAAGGATATGGTGTATGGTCTGCCTGGTGTTGCCGGAAACGTGAGTGACTTTTTCTGCGAGACATGTGCAAAAAGCAAAATTTGCGTAAAACAGTTCCCAAAAACGGAAAATCGATCGCGTGAAATTTTGCGATTAATTCATACTGACATTTGTGGACCTACAAGTACAATATCGAAAGGCGGCGCACGATATTTTGCTACTTTTATTGATGATAAGACTAGTTACGTAACGGTGTATATGCTGAACTCGAAAGATCAAGTCTTTGAAAAATTTAAAGAGTTCAAAGCGTTGGCCGAAAAACAAACTGGACAGAAGATCAAAGCCATAAGGAGCGACAACGGGCGCGAGTACCTGAGCGGCGCATTTGAGAACTTCTTGGTAAGCCAAGGAATTAAGCGACAACTAACAGTTCCCCATACTCCACAGCAAAACGGAGTTGCTGAGCGTGCGAACAGAACGTTGGTGGAGATGGCAAGGAGCATACTGGTGCATACTAGGGCCAATGAATCACTGTGGGGAGAAGCTATAATGACGGCAGCATATTTATGGAATAGATCTGAGACGTCGTCAGTACCTGAGATGACTCCATACCAGGCGTGGTTTGGGAAGAAGCAAAGGGTGGCCCATTTGAGAATGTTTGGTACAAAGGCTATCGTATTGGATAAGACGCACAAAAGAAAATTTTGTCAGAAGGGCATCGAGCATATAATGGGTATTCAGATACCGCTAAAGCTTATCGACTTTTCAATCCTCAGACACAAAATGTAAAAGAAGCCAGGTTTGTTGTGTTTTTGGAACACGAAATTGCACAAGATACTGATTCATCGGTTGAAGAGTTTCCGGATGATCCAAGTGAATTGATAATGAAGATTGACTCAGAACAAGGCGAAGAGGTCGAGCCACAAGCAACCGAAGAGCAAGATATTGAAATTGAACCAAACTCAGAAGAGAGCGTCGTTGGACAAAAACGGGGTCCAGGGAGATCCAAATTAGTTCGAACTGGAGTTCCAGGGCGTCCACGAAAGGAATATAATCTGCTCAGTGTCATTGGAACAACCGAACAATAGTGTCAAAGTGGCGTTAAGCATGAGGCATGCAGACGAAGGGAAAGCCGCGATGCAGAAGCAGTACGATCAGTTGCAATTCATAAAGACATGGAGCCTAGTTGATCTGCCACCTGGTGAGAAATGTATTGGGTGTAAATGGGTTTTTGCCATAAAGGGCGACAAATATGGCAAGATGGAACGGTTTAAAGCTCGTTTAGTCGCAAAGGGATGCGGACAGCAATACAGCATCAACTATACGGAGACATTTTCACCAGTAGCAAGATATTCGTCAATCAGATTGGTTATTGCATTAGCTGTAATAGTGAACTACAGGATGAAGTATATATATGATGGCTTTATAGACTCCAAATATCCGAAAAGGGTACTGAAGCTGAACAAATCCTTATACGGCCTGAAGCAGATTGGTCGTGAGTGGAATCAGACTCTGGACAGTACTCTGATGAAAATTGGGTGCGTGCCCTGTGCTAGCGGGCCATGCATCTACACCTGCAAATTCGAAGAGAATTTAAGTATTATCATTGTATATGTTGACGATTTAATTATTGCTTGTTCCAGAAAAGAAGACCTTGTCATCATAAAGAGCGTAATTGCTCAGGCATTTGATGTGGTAGATGGCGGTAAACTGAAGCACTTTTTAGGTATCGAAATTGAGCGATCTGGTGACAGGCGCAACGTTTCAATCGGCCATAAGAATTTCATTGAAGGATTGCTGCGAGAATATAGAATGGAAAACTGCAAGCCGAGTGCGAGTTCATTAGAGGTTGGGTTCCAAAGTAAATGCACTAATGATGTCTGCCAAAGTGTGGACCAGATAAGGTATCAGTTACTTGTTGGTTCTTTATTGTATCTGGCCATGACGACCCTGCCGGATATTGCACATTCCGTTGCTAAGTTGGCGCAACGATGCAGTGATCCCCACAAGGAACATGAGGTAGCAGCCAAGCGTGTGCTCCGCTATCTGAAAGGAACTGAAAACCTGCAGTTACATTATACTCGAACTGGTGAACCTGCACACTGTTTTGTGGATGCAGATTGGGAAGGCACTATCTACAGCAGCGAAGGAAGCATCGCACGTGCTAAAACTTATAAGAGAGATGGGATGTGAGACACCGTCGACAATGATGATCTACAGCGACAAGCAAAGTACACAATGTCTTGTTAAGCATGCTACATTTCATGCTAGAAGTAAGCATATTGATATTAAATACGACTTCGTAAGAGAATTATATAAGAAAAAGATAATTGATATTGAATACGTTTGTACTGAAGATATGATTTCTGATGTGTTAATTAAAAATTTATGTAAAATTAAATATATGAAATGTATTAGATTGTTAGGGTTAAGCTGAACACAATGAAGTGAAATTGAAATGTATTGAAAATGAACATATTGAAATTAAGTTTTGTTAATATAGACATCGTGGTGACAAGGAGTGTTAAAAATATTTAACCAATTATTTTAATTATTATTAAAAATTATCATTATCGTTCACTTAGATATTTTTGGCAGGAATATTTAAAGTATTTTGCATTTAAAAATGGCATTTGCTTTAAGCAAGAAATATACACTCGAGTTAGATTATATATACATTCCTCGTAATTTGTTTATTTTCAAAATATTTTTGATTTAGTTTCACTTGTTGTGCAATAATTTTTGTAATTCTTTTAGTGCAATATAGTTTTTAGATTTTAGCAATATTTTTATTGAAGGTTAGGTGAGGTTATATCGGCAGGCCCCTAAGTAGGGGCCTCACATAGATCAGTATGATCCTTAGTGTTGCCGGATAAGTGATGGAGGCTGTTAATTTCTCGATTTAATTTTCCCAGTCTAGTATGCTGGTTAGTTTGGCAAAAGCCAGGAGTTTTTGGGGTGCCAGGCCCGCTGCTTCTTTCAGCGATGCAAGCAAGGGGCTTCCAAGGCATTTTGCTCTCGAGGTCATGAGTGCGGGGCAGGCGCAGATGAGGTGTTCCAGAGTTTCTTGTACTTCTGGTACCTTGCATTTCCTGCATTCTTCGTTGTCGGTAATGCCCAACTTCTTAGCGTGCGTTGCGGTCAGGCAATGACCCGTGAGTATACCCGTCATTATTCTACAGTCTCTTCTCGGGAGCTGAATGACATATTGGGCCAGTTTCGCCTTCGCATGATTGCACATAGTGCTTGTTATCTTACAGTTTGTTGTGCTGTACCACCTTCTTCCTGCTATTGCTGCAGCGCTTTCTTCTATGCTGTGGCTTATCGATCGTAGCGGTATCTTCAGGACATAGGATTGCATGGATTTGATAGCCGCCTGACTGTCGACAAAGATATTAACCCGATTCTTGTTGAGCGTTGTCGCAAGTTTTTTATTGAAAATTTAGCACTTTTTTTAAATTATTAAATTAAATTCATACACATATGCATATGCACATGCTTTGAAATTAATCCCGACAGATGGCGCTCGCCCGTCGCCCTTGTTAGCTGACAGAAGCACTTGGTTTTCTGCTCATACTTTCTTAAATAACTTCTTTGTTTATTGTTCGATTGGATTGTAATTTGGGGACTACGTAGATATTTCATTTAGCTTAGTATATGTTAAAGTCAGAAAGTTGTATCTTATATACAGCGCTTACAAATTAAGTTCAAAAATTAAATTATTGATTTTTGGGGGCGGTGGGCGTGGCACCTAACATTTGAAATAAACTTCATCTGCTTATAGTACACAGGAGTCTTCCTGCCAAGTTTGGTAACTCTAGCTTTTATAATAGCTGAGATCTGTGCGTTCACACAGACAGACGGACAGACAGACAGACATGGCTCAATCGACTCGGCTTGTGATCCTGAGCAAGAATATATATACTTTATGGGGTCTCCCACGCCTCCTTATGCCTGTTACATACATTTGCACAAACTTAGTATACCCTTTTTTGACCATTTTCAATGGTCGAAGGGTATAAAAAGTATTTGCTTGTATTTATGTAGTGCTGGTGTGGCCTGTATACTTTCTCAGTATCACACATATGCAGCTGTACATTGGCGCATGTATGTTTATGTGTGTGTGCTGAAGTGTTGTAAGTGTATTGTGGCAGGTCGCGCTGACAGTGTATATGTATATATGAGACGGGTTGAAATGTCAATGTTGTTGCACGTTGCAAATGATCCTATTACGCTTGTCTTCGCTTCTGTATCCAGTCAGTCCGTTTTGCCGCAACAATTCTCAGTAAGAACTGCGCCGGGCGCCAAATAAGAAGACCGGTTGCCAAGGTGGTGCTCCGCTGGCCAACGCGATCTCTATTTTGTAACACGTTAAATTTATAAGTAAGTAATATACTGAAATACGCTGATGTGCGTATTCAGGCAACCTTACATGTTATTTATTAAAAATATTAGTGATAAATGGCCGGATGATTAACGTTTTCCACTGAGTTTAAAATTTGGACTCTTTCGGATTTTACGTTACGTTACGTCTTGTACCCACGACGTTTCAAAGGCAAAAGAGGAAGCTTGTGCAGCGGAAGCTACGTAAGTGATAGTTACGGGATGAGTACTAGTATTTTACTCGTTTTGCAACATTAGTAAAGTTAGTCCTCCTACTCCAGGTGGCAACCCTGATCAAAGGTATCGATTTCGATAAAACATATGATATGTACATGATATCAATTTAATTTAAAGATTCCATGTATCCGGGAAAATTACTTGAAAAAGAATCAAAGGGACATCCCTACAGGACTCACCGTATTCCTATTGTTTCATGTCCTTCGCATGATAGGTTCCTATCTCTCTGCCGTTGAAATCTTCTAACAGGTAATATGCCGAGCCCAACTTGGCTTGACTTCAGCCACTGCGGATTCAGTTTCGCATTGATTTGTTTGGAAAAATTGCTCTGGGCAAAGTTCCGTCGAAAAATCTCTTGTCCGATTTTAAACGAGACTTCTTTAGTCCTTAGGTTGTATTGCCGTTCGTTTTTTCAGAAGATTTAATGATATTGCATTTTACTTGTTTTCGTAAAACGTTCAGTTCGTCTTCTCGTGGCAGGATGTTTTCGGGCTCACCTAGCAATTTAATCTTTTTCAGAAGGGTATAATGACTTCCATGTGGGGCCATATGAAAGCCGTACAAAGCAAAGTAAGGAGATTATCCTATACTTTGATGATGCGCATTGCGCAATGCACAACTAATACCATGTATGTGTTTATCCCATTCTGTATGATTTTTCTAAGTATGCTCTTATCCCTGCAATCAACGAAGGATTCACTCGCTCTGATGCATTCGATTGGGGGGAGTAAAGTGCCGTATACAAGTGACGAATTCCTAAAGATGTTAACCAAGCGTTAAAGTCTTTAGACTTGTACTGTACGCCATTATCGCTGACAATACAATACGAAACTCCGTAAGTGAGAAAGATTTGATTCTGTAAGAATTCTTGTATTGGGACAGTGTTAAATTTCTTTAGTGGACATAACCAATGGAATTTGGACATATGATTCAGTACTACAAGTATAAGAAGGCCTATATTGCCACTTTTAGTTCTAGGATACGGACTCAATATGTCTATATATAGACGTTCAAACGGTCGTTCTGTAGAAGAAAATTTACCCATTGGAGGTTTTAACGTAATGTTTGGTGCTTTTGTGGCTTTGCAAACATCGCAATTGCGCACGTAGTCTCTTACTTGAGTTACCATTCCTGGCCAAAAGAAATTGCGCCTAAGAAGCTTGTGTGTCTTGGCCATGCCAGCGTGAGCACTGGTCACAACATCGTGTGCTTTTCGAATAACAGACTCCTTCAACGCCCTTGCGATCCAAAGTTTCCACGCTCGTTGATTTTCGAGATCTGTCCCTTGTTCATGTGAGGTACGAATATATAAATATTAGTCCTCTACACGTAAATCTGGATAATTACCATTAGGAGTCGAAGCTTCATCGCATAATTTGCGATAATCAACTTCGTCAATTTGTGGCGAATCTAAATCAACGGATGGTTCAAGCGCCTCTAAGGCATTTACATCATCCTGATATATTCTGGATAGCGCATCAGGTACTATATTGTCTTTCCCTCTACGATGGCTTATAGTAAACTTGTATCCTTGTAAACGCATGGCCCATATTGTTAATCTACCTTTAAGATTAATCTACCTTTAGATTTAAGATCGCATGGTCTGTGATTATCTCGAATTCTTGCAACTCGAGATAACACCTGAATTTTTCAATAGCCAACATTGCGGCCAAGCATTCCCGTTCTGTAACACTGTAATTACGTTGTGAGGGGTTTAGTTTCTTTGACATAAAAGCAACAGGCCGTTCTTCTTTGTCATCAGAAAGTTGTACTAGAACCGCTCCTACGCCACAATCACTAGCATCACAGTGAACGAAAAACTTCTTGCCGAAATCTGGATTTTGTAGGACGGGTGCTGATCAACTTTACTTAGATCAGTGGCAATGCCGCCATTACCAATTAATTATCCAAGATCATCCACTTGAGTAACACAAAATCGACTAGATTTAAAGTAAGATTGGTTCTACGAAATTCAGCAGCCAACCGCATTAAGACGGTCAAATGCGTGTCAAAATCTTCTGACACAATGCATACGTCGTCTAAATACCCAAATACACATGTTTTAAGGTCAGGCGGTATCAATTAATCAACTAGTCTACACATGGTCTGAGGTGCATTGCACAATCCAAAAGGCATGACTGTGAATTGATACAAAGGTCTTTCTGGTACCGTAAACGCCGTAATGGCTTTGGCTTTCTCCGATAGAGGTATTTGTCAAAAGGCGTCCTTAAGGTCTAATTTTGTGATCAAATTAGCCTTGGGTAGCCTAGAAAATATGCCATCAATATTAGGCAAAGGATACGCGTCCTTTTTAGTGCAGTCGTTAATAAGACGAGCGTCCAGGCACAAGCGCACCTTTCCTGGTTTAAATACTAATCGTACTGGTGAACTCCAGGGGCTTTGAGACGTTTCAATGACTCCCTCGCTCAACATTCTATCCAGTTCCAGATACATCAGTTTCTCCACCGCTGGGGAAACTGGATAAAACTGTTGTTTAATCGGTTTGGAATCTCCGACATCGATGTCATGATTCAGAAGAGAAGTTTTCCCAAGTCCTTGCTCGGCATAATTTGGGAACAAATTAATGACCGCAGCTAAGCGAGCTTGCTGGGAAACTGTTAAAGGATATTTGTTTTCCTCCTCTTTATTTGTATTTAATAAAGGGCTAGGAGAACCTGTTACTGCATGGCTCTTACCATCGGCAGTTTTGACTTCGGACACTACTCGTTTAAAGTTTGAAGAATCTGACCAATTTTTGCAAGCTAAATTTGCGCCTATTCAGCTAATGTTGGCTCCAGTGTCAAGGAGTCCAACTTCTGTAAATTTTAAAAATGAAATTGAAGCGTACAAACGCCCGTCAGATTGGTTTCAGACACTGACTTTCGATTTTAGACACTGACTTTCGCTCAGTAATGACGCATACGTAGTGTATTCCTTTTTGTCTTGCGTGTAACTATGGCTACATCGCCGAAAATTCTTGATTGAACCCGCTTATAATGAGCTAGCCGCTCGTGGAACGTTCGAAAAGGGTTCATTGGTTGTACGTCAGGTATTTTAGAAGCCACTGCCTGTTTTAAAAGTGCAGGCGACTGCTGGGAACAATCTGTAGTGATTGGATAAGAAACGACAGCCGGATCTAATGGGCCCTTCGTCTGCTGTCGACAAAGGCGCCCGCCTTCGAGTTTTCCGCACGTTTGAGGCAGGTTGGACACTATGGCTTATATATGTTTTTGGCTCCGCAACCGTAACAGAATATGCAGCGCTCTGCCAAACACATGTCACACGCGTGACCGGGTTTGTTGCAATTCCAAGAAATTAACGATTTTTTTGCTAATTGCACTGCATCAATTGATGCATCTTCCGTTTCTGACTCTGTATGAGAGGATTCTTCAGCCTCTGCCATGGCTACAGAACGTTTGACAAATTTGGGGGCAGTTATCGTTTTAGAAAGTCTTTTGAAGTTTGTATCTCCCAAAAGATTATCTCTTTTGTAGACGAACTGCCTAAGATGAGCAATTGATGAAACCTGCACGTAAAGAAGTGCTTGCCTAAGATCAGGCAGAAGGTTTCTGATCAACTGTTGTGTTAGACAACGTTCATCCAAAGGAATAGAAAGGCGGCAAAATATTTTTCTGATTCCTTCATAAAATGATTCAAAGGACTCTCCCTCTCTTTGTTTTCTTGCGCGAATTTCCCCCATGAGAGTATCATCGTCTTTGAAATCATGGTACTGAGTTTCTATTGGCACACAGAAATTCTCCCAATCAACTTCAGGATTCTCTTTTCGATAAAGCCAGTACCACTCTCTGGCCTTTCCTGTGAGAAGAACATGAAGATTTTTGCACACGCAAGTAAAGTCTCCAGAAAGACTATCTTTAGTGAGAGCATCGATTCGATAAAGGAACTCCTCTACTGTTGGACCATTTTCTTCCCCGTCATATTTGATACCCAATGACATTGAGAAAAGAATGCAATTGAGCTTCGCTACGCGATATAGACACTCTCATTGACGAGCAAGACGGAGCCGTTCTACTCTGTGTTCTAAATGAATCTAGGACAGATTGAGGTTGCATATCGCTTAATTTGAAGTAAATAATATTCTCCATGCGCTCAAAGATTTTGTTGTAATCAATTTCTACAACAGGCATAACCGGTGGATTTGTTTGTTTTCGAACGGCTCCCCCACGCCCTCGACGGCCACGTGTTGTACAATAAGTGGACGCGTTGAGTTGTGCTTCTACATTTTAAGAATTGTACACGCTTGAACCTAGGGTTTCGTTCATAGTGGCTTGCGCAGGAATTAGACACAGGTCTACGCAGCTCTCGATATCTAGTGTTATGAATTCTAACGTCAGATACCGCTAATGTTTCTTGAGCATTAGGTATACTATCTATGAGTTTTTGAACGCCACTGGTAGAACGGCAAATAGGACACTCTGAAGATTCCTTTAAATGACGTTCTATATAATTGCGATGAAATATATGCCCGTATTCGGAGGTCACAATATTATCACCTTCAAGGTGTTATACACACAAGATACATGTGCCTGTCGGCTGTGTTGGGTCAGGCACTGTCCTATTATCATTGGGACTATGTGCCAGTGGCATGATAATTTAAGCACGTGGTAAAAGTCAAAGAATAATTTAAATTTCTACACACAGCAAATATTCACATAAGCATTTTTTTTTTTTTTTTTATTTAGATTTTTAGTGTATAGTTTTAATTGGTTTGTTTTTGGTTAATTTGTTATCATAAGTTATATATTTTTGTTGAGGTTAATTTAGGTAAGTTGATGGTGACGAGATAAATTGTTTCAATGATCATTAACAAGTTTTAGTTCATATTATTGTATTCAGTGCAGATAAAAATTATGAAAATAGGTAGCGGTTTAGAATTACAGAAACATGCTATTCCACATATCATTGGTTTGTGTCAACACGTTTAACAATAATATTGGAGGTTAAGGAATTCCAGACCTTTCAATTAGGGTATATTTCCAGAGCTCCTGCGATTAACACAGAGTTATAACTCGGTACCCAGAGGATTTATTTCAAATTATATTCATAACTGATATGGCGTTATATATCCTGTCTTATATAACCGTTTATCCTGGCTCTATATTTAATTAAAAATATATTGATTTCCTAAGTAAAGGTTATATAAAGTACAGTATATCTGGTATACATTTACTTTACTTTGTGGTACCATCGATCATGGATGTTATGCAAGCTTAATGCTGGTCAATCATTAGCAATTGCCAAACAATGAATTCCAAAAACATTGATTCACACCATTCACACTGCTTCTAGGTTTACTACAGCTAATGCTTACAATTAGGAATTATCTGATGGATGAATGATGACCTTATATATATCCTTCTTTCATTTTCCTATTAGACGTACCTCAAAGCAACATAAGCTTGCTAATATTTCAAATAAGGCATAATGGGATTTTTAGGGGCTGTAAGCCTAATGAGCTTTCAGATGTTATAATTTACATTGATACGTTCTTTCTATCCATCTAGAAAACTTATTGATTTAATTATTTATCGGACTCTGGGTAGAGCCTATTTAATAGCTGATAGATAAATACACCTTCAATATGAATAAAAGCAAAGATTGAATAATGTTTTACACGTCAGCTCTTGTTGAGCGTCAAAAATCGATATAACACCCCATTTACTAGTATTGAAATGTTCTTGATACTTTAACGCGTAGCGGCCCCACGTTGGGCGCCATTATTTTTTGTATAACATATACACCCGCATCACCACCTCATCATCAGATGAAATATAAATGCGAGAGAGAACACCGTTAAGCGACATACACTGGTCGGATAAACCATGCATATAACTTAAAGGCAAGATATATTCTCTATGCGGTAAGAATGGTATGTCTGGGTACAAGTGTACAAGATGGTTTTGCAAATAACATCAGGTATTTACAGTCAGGGGGACCCTTGTTACGGCTTGCTGAAGTCGGGTGGGGGGATCGAAGTCCATAAAAACCGATAGCGAAATGCCCTAGACGAATACCGCATTATGTACATAAAACTTTAATTTTATTTAGTCCCTGTGCCGAATTAGGATGGAAAAAAAACTTCTGTTATATTGCATAAAAGAAACACGGTTGTGAAGAATTGTAATGTTATCGAGACTGCTAGATGTTTTCGCTACGTACGTTGATTCCAAAAGACGTTGTTAAAGAAATCCCAAGTTGTTGTTCTATCTCGTCATGTCGTTACACTATTTCCCCTCAAGGAAAAATTCACTTAGGTTATTTACACATTATAATTTTCAAATTTTATTAAAAAATTTAAAGAATAAAGAATAAACATATTATATGTTTAAGATTATGCTCACAAAAGAGTAGGAATAAAAACTTAGAATTTTTAAATTTTCATGTTGGGTGATGTCTTGATTTGTGTTGGAAAGTATTCCCTGAATGTCGAATCATTAGCCTAATTTTATTTATTTATATTTATACTAACTCATTTGTTTTTCTTTCATTTTTTAATTTTAGAAGTTTAAATTCATGTTTTGTTTTACTGTTACTTAACGTTAAATATTCAAATTTAATAAAGACTATCAATTTTTCTTCATTGTATAGATATATATATAGTTTAATTCATTGTTTTGCACTTCTTTGCTAAAATGTTTTATTATATATATTTATAGAGAAATGATTTTTGTTTTATATTATAAAAGTAAAGGTCACATCTTAAAGTGTAGATGCCAATTAAAGATATTTAATTCAAATCAAAAGAACTGTTATAAAGGTATATTTACCAGTGCATATGCTTAATATTCATTTCGCTTTGCATAAGTTTACCAATAATTTATATATATTTATATATCTGCATGCATATATTTTATAAATGCAGGTGTATGCTTATATGTACAAAAGAATTTTCAGCTTACCCCCAATCCATCCTTTAGGCCCAAATAATCTGGAGTTGTATGTTGCTTTAATGCTATTTAAATGTTATTAGATTTCATACACACGCATATTCAAAATATATATGTGGTCTGAATACACATAAGTAAGGTTCGAAAACCTAACCTAATAATATCAAGCAAATTCAGAATAAGAGCTTATTTACACACCTTTTCTTTTTAAATTTCAAGTCAGAAGCGTATTCATTGAATTAAACCAACGAAAAAGAAAATAATTGCTTTAGAAAGATTTAACATAAGCATAATTTAACCAATTATTTTAATAATTATTAAAAATTATCATTATCTTTCACTTAGATATTTTTGTTAGATTATTTAGTTTCACTTGTTGTGCAATAATTTTTGTAATTCTTTTAGTGCAATATAGTTTTTAGATTTTAGCAATATTTTTATTGAAGGTTAGGTGAGGTTATATCGATTTAATTTTCCCAGTCTAGTTTGGCATAAGCCAGGAGTTTTTGGGGTGCCAGGCCCGCTGCTTCTTTCAGCGATGCAAGCAAGGGGCTTCCAAGGCATTTTGCTCTCGAGGTCATGAGTGCGGGGCAGGCGCAGATGAGGTGTTCCAGAGTTTCTTGTACTTCTGGTACCTTGCATTGCCTGCATTCTTCGTTGTCGGTAATGCCCAACTTCTTAGCGTGCGTTGCGGTCAGGCAATGACCCGTGAGTATACCCGTCATTATTCTACAGTCTCTTCTCGGGAGCTGAATGACATATTGGGCCAGTTTCGCCTTCGCATGATTGCACATAGTGCGTGTTATCTTACAGTTTGTTGTGCTGTACCACCTTCTTCCTACTATTGCTGCAGGGCTTTCTTCTATGCTGTGGCTTATCGATCGTAGCGGTATCTTCAGGTCTTCAACTGTCAGTTGTCTAGATTCGGCACCTTCCTTCGCTAGCCTGTCTGACATCTCGTTTCCGTCAATGCCCTGGTGGCTTGGAACCCAAAAGATGCGCACCTTCGAGCGGGTGCTTAATGCATCTAATTCTGCCCTGCTTGCCAGTACATTTCTGGAGCTTATGACATAGGATTGCATGGATTTGATAGCCGCCTGACTGTCGACAAAGATATTAACCCGATTCTTGTTGAGCGTTGTCGCAAGTTTTTTATTGAAAATTTAGCACTGTTTTTAATTTTTCTATTTTAGCACTCTTTTTATTTTGAGATTAGCCAAAATTTAAGAATTTATACTAGCAGGTGTGTGAATGTGTGTGTGTGTGTGAATAAAAAGTAGGTGTAGGTATAGCCTGCACGTTACACTGATAGGTAGATATGTATTTTTGTTAGCTGACAGAAGCATTATGTTTTATGCTCATACTTTCTTAAATAACTTCTGTGATTATTCTTCGATCGGATTGTGATTTGGACACTACGTAGATAT
The DNA here is from genome assembly GCA_018903715.1 of Zaprionus davidi. Classification (NCBI taxonomy): domain Eukaryota; kingdom Metazoa; phylum Arthropoda; class Insecta; order Diptera; family Drosophilidae; genus Zaprionus; species Zaprionus davidi. The sequence continues at coordinate 14,091 of JAEIGL010000273.1, forward strand.
TTCATTCAGCTTAGTATATGTTAAAGCCAGAAAGTTGTATCTTTTATACAGCGCTTACAATTTAAATTCAAAAATTAAATTATTGATTTGTGGGGGCGGTGGGCGTGGCAACTAACATTTGAAATAAACCTGATCTGCTTATAGTACAAAGGAGTCTTCCTGCCAAATTTGGTAACTCTAGCTTTTATAATAGCTGAGATCTGTGCGTTCACACAGACAGACAGACAGACATGGCTCAATCGACTCGGCTTGTGATCCTGAGCAAGAATATATATACTTTATGGGGTCTCCCACGCCTCCTTATGCCTGTTACATACATTTGAACAAAGTTAGTATACCCTTTTTTGACCATTTTCAATGGTCGAAAGGTATAATAAGTATTTGCTTGTATTGGACATGGCCATAACACAGTGAATACTATTGGCATAAGTGGTGTTAACACTGGCTTTATACCAGCTGGATTTGGTGGAGCATCCAGGTATTATTTTGTCGCCTGGTCATGGCAGTATAAACACGCTGCCTTCTGGTCGTGGAAGTGTCGTCATACATATGCCTTATCCCGGACATCATCATATTCAAACCGGAATTCGTATTAACAATGTGCCAACACAACAGAATAATAATCAGCATCCGCATTATAAAGGCAATGGTAATGCCAACAGCAACAATAACAACTACAACGGTAAAAAATACTAACGCTACAGTCAGGTGCTGACTGTACAAGGCCATGGATTATCATATTATTATTGAAATTTAATAAAATAATTTAATTTGTCTGCCAGTAACTTTTCTTTTAGTTTATTAGAATAAAATAAATAAACAAAATAAAATAAGAAATAATTAATAAATGAAAATTCGCACCCGCCTCAACCGGGAGTTGAACACACGCACTCTCCCGCAGGCGTCCGCCACTCTAACCACTCGGCCATTGCCTCACTTCTTGAACCATCGGCAAAGTAATATAAGTAATTAGAACTTGAGCGTGTTCGAGGTTCGATTGCTGCCGCGATCAACATGTGAAATTCTTTTGTATTTCACAATTTTTTTTAAATAAATTAAAAGCTCAAAAACATTAAAGGAGGGGTGGCGGCGGTAGGCAATTTTTAATAATTACACACCAAGAACATCCCACAGTCCGCCAAATCATGGTAATGACATAAAACAAAGTAAGTAGCATTTGAAGAACCTAGATCTGATCTCTCGTTCGATTTCCATTAACCAACCAATATTAACAACTGTCAACATCCGTTTCAATTGCACTTTTATGGCCAGATATATATGAATATAGATTTTGTTATCATAGGCAAGTGGCTGTCGTCCTGATATTATTTCATTATTATTAAGATCAATTTTATTCCAGTTTTGCATCAATTCCAAAAAACATAATAAAAACTCTTATGACAAGGAGCGGGCTTGGATATACAATTGTTTCACTATGAAGCTAACTTGGATTAACAGAATTCATTGCTAACTTACTTTGTGATCGTAGCTAACTCATCACGATGAGATTTCATTGCTAACTTACTTTGTGAAGACGGTTTCGAGACAGAGTCAAAATGAAACCACGAAGGAGCTGCAACGCCAAGCGACGAGCCAAGTTGATCAACGGAGACAGCTTCGGCTTTGGGCACCGAACCCGCCAGTGACGAACAACGCACCACCGACAACACTGACCCCAACAGCAGCGAAACCCCCTCCACACACAACACCCACAGCAGAAACCAACGGCGACCTGCAGCGCGTGTGCCACAACTGCGCTCAGCCTGGGAATCTACAGGGAATCTGCTGTCGACGAACTACGTCGGGAAATGCTGCGCGTCTTCAGCCTATGGGGAACAACCCGGAGACGCCGCGCCGCAGTTCCCAGGAGTAGCACCTCTGAGGTGCGGAGGTGGACGTGTCATCGCGAATGTTCGCATCGGGGGAACAATAACAGAAGCCACGATCGACACGGGAGCCACACGCAGCTTCATTAGCGAGCATATGGCGGCCAGGCTGAGCACACCGGAGAACGAGCGAGCAGCCCTGATCCGGATCAAGCTGGCAGATCACGAGCCGTGACACGAGCCTTGCGGGTGAGGATCCAGCTGGGAGAGAGAGAGACGACAGTACTAATGCTGGTACTGCACGTCATTCTGGACGAAGTGATCCTGGGGATGGACTTCCTGTGCGGCATCGAAGCGACTCTCAAGTGCGGCCGAGCAAAGTTACGCTTGCAAAGCACGCCTGAGGAGACAGCACCGACGCCCGAGGAGACAGCACCGACACCCGGGACCCCCCACCAAGAGACGGAGGACGCGGCGGCCCCAGACAACAACAACGGCACGGGCTTACCGCCGCTTTGTCCCGTCGCACGGCGGAGGAATTCGTTTAGGTAGCCCAGAGCACGAGAGGACATAGGAGAAAGACAACGAGGCACCGAGGAACTATCCAGAGCACTAGAGGACACCCAGCGAGGCACTGAGCACCGGCGAAGCACAGAGGAACCAACAGGAGCACGAGCAGAGATACACCAACGGGACACGGAGAATCA